>VWZN01020145.1:0-30997 GCA_013396955.1 Regulus satrapa | reverse complement strand
CGGCTCGCGGGGGGCGGCGGCCCGGGGTTGCCGGGGACCGGAGCTGCCGCCCGGCGCTGCGCGTCCGCCGGTGCCGGGGCACCTGGCAGCGCCTCAGCCTGCTCCTCTCCGCCATTCCCGGTACTTGGTGCGCCTGGTTTCTTCCCGTGTGTCGCTTGTGTAGCGGGTGAAGGTGGCCGTCGCGTGGTAGTTGGAAAACTCTGCGGTCAGTAAGAGGAAGCGGTACGCGGATTTGTTCTTGGGGATTTTGCGCTGCTGCTGTTATAGCTGTTAAAATACCAGTAAGTGCGAAGAGGAGGGCTGCCTTCTTGAAAGCCCAAACCCTAGAGCAGACGACCCTTGTTGCCACAGTTTTCGATCGAGCGCATCAGAAGCCACCGGTGTCTAAAAAAGTTTCTTTCTCTTTCGTTTTCAGCAAAAGCAGCAAGTCTGCTGTGTGGCGTTTTTTGTTTGGTTTGGTTTTTTGTGCCCGTGCCCAGAGGGACGAAGAATAGCTGAGCATTGGCATAGGCTCCCCAGGGAAGAGCTCACAGCACCAACCTGCCGGAGCTGTCGGGACAACACTTCCAGGCATATGGTGTGATTCTTGAGTCCTGCACAGGGCCAGGAATTGCACTTCGGGATCCTTGTGTGTCCCTTCCAGCTAAGGATATTCCATGGTTCTTGAAGTTAGTAAAGGAGCACTTAATTTAAATAAGTGCAGTTGTACAATACAGGCAGCCTTCACACTTCAAAGGTATTCTTTTTTGTCCTCATCTATCAGTTACCAAATGTCCAATAATATTTAGTCCCAGCCTGATCTTGGTTGAAGCCAACAAAAATAAATGCAGTCTAAATAGATATTTAAAGTTTTATTTATTTAAATGGCTCTTTTTATATTCTCATATAAGCTCTCAAGGTGCAGTGCTGTCATCATGAATGCCTGTTCTCCCATGCTTATTACAGCATCAGCACGTGTTTGGAGCTACTCCCAACTCATGTGATCTGTCTTTTCCAAACAGGGTTTTTCTTAGGTCTGCTTTAAGGGTGTAAAAGTAGAAGCATGGAAGTTAAATGGAATGTTGTGGTTGTGTTCTGCAGCATCATAATTTTATGTAATGCAAGATCTAGCTAATTCCAACCTCTGTCGAAGAAGAAGGGGCGTAATTTTAAGTAATCACAGAAGGAAAAAGTTGTTTTTTATATGACTGATACTTAAATATCCTTTGACATGTTAAATCCCTGGATATTTGTCAGTAGATGGTGCATACCCATGAAAATGTACAGTGTGAGAGAGCATTTTGCGAGTGCTGCTGTCTCCTGGCAGCATCAGGTTAAGAGAGCTACTGAAAGTTAGTGCTGCTTGCCAGAATGTATTCAGCTCTGTCATTCTTAATATAATTGCACTCCCAGTTTTCTGCTCAGCTCTATTCAGTTAGCACTCATAGAAAGGGAGGAGGTCAGAGTTATGTCAAGGGGTTCTTTGCAGTTATTCTGTGACTGTGGGAACAGATTACATTCTTGACATGAAAGTGCTCTAGTTTTGCAGCCAGTAAGGCTGACCTAACCACAAATGAGCTTTTCAGTGGAACATTGAACATTGTGGTTCTGTTTGATACTGGACTTTCAGTATACTGCAATCCTTTTTCTTTTCTTTTTAACTCAGCTGTGTGTTCAGTAGTTACAGTTATTTATCCATTTCTTCTCTGTGCAGATATAAATGATTCTTCTTTAAGCTGAGCCATGAGTCTCGCGTTACACGATCTGCTCGTTTGTTGTCGTCGCCTTGAAAATGAGAAAGCTGTGGAGCGAAGGGTAACAAGTTTTATTTTGGGTGGTGTACCTCAAATAGCACAGAAGGGAATTACAAAAAATTATTCTTTTTGTAATACATTTTCAGAAGGAAATTGAAAATTTCAAGCGACTTCTCCGTGATTCTGAAACCGTTCTCCAGCTGGACCGGAATTCTGATTCTAAACAGGGAAAGCAACTCAACTGGGATGCTGTATTTAGGTAGTTTCTTGGTTTTGTTTGTGAATGGTCACAATTTTCTTAATTGGAACATCACTCTTTTGTTTATGAGATTTATTTTGATGCTTATCTTTCTGTATATTGATTTAGACTTCTTGTCAGCTAATAAGCAAGTAATTACTTACCTTAGTCTCCAAAGGAAGTAAGTTTAAAATGCCCCAGAATTTGCCAAAACTTGCAATACATTTGTGTATCACTTACAGAAAGCTGCCAGGAAATTCGTAATTCATTGGGTAGATCCTTTTTCTTGCAAAAATCATAGTTACTTTTTAAAATGAAAAATTATTCTTTGGTTCTGATTTTTAATGTATAGTTCTTACGAGGATTACAGGTAGCTTTGTTCAAGTTTTCGTGTGTTGGCTGAATTCCTCAAGACACAGTAGAAGGACTGCGGCATGTTTGTGCGGGATAATCTTTGGTACAGTCTGCTTCAGGTGTACCTTAAGATTGGACTAAGCATGAGTGCGATAATTCTCACAGCAGCTTCAGCCAGTGCTAAATTTCATGGTGAAAGTTCGTGTGAATTTTTACTTTTCATTGAACAGTGTCCTGCCACCTTTCCATTATGTTTTTTAATTGGACAGCATTGGAACAATTTTTGTTTCAGAGGTGTACCAAAAGTTTTGTAAAAAGTAGTTGGTACATTTTTTATGTTGCTTTAGAGACAGTAATATATCAGAAATACACAGGAGGAATACAAAAATAGAGGTTCTAAACTGAATTCAAATAGTAGGCCAGAAAATCTTTAGCAATTACAGTGACAAATATAGTGAAAAGTTTAATTTATTCATAGATCTAAAATATAATCCATATATTAACTTAGAATTATAAAGAAATAGGACTTGAAGGGCTTCCCAATAAAAGCAATAATAAGTACTTCGTCTTATTTTGTTTTATAATAGTGCAGCATAAATAAAAAGACATAGCAATGCTTTTTTGAATTTCAGTTATAAGTTGTATGGTTAGCATTGTGCAAAGTTTAAAGGAAAGTTTGGTTCCTACTCCAAGTTGCTTCTGGGTTATCTTTAAAACTTGCATCTTCTTTTATAGGTCGTTTTCATCATGCTTGGACTAAAGTATATTTCAGTTGCTTTTAGTCTTTGATAATTAGAATTGTGAGAAAAACAGGAGCTGTCATTTTAGGCTAAACCAGCATTTTCCTATTTTAGTTCAGTTGTAAATGAGCAGGTCCTTGGTTAATCTTTTTTTTTTTTTTTTTTAAGTCTTTTGCAGAAATATTTCCAGAAAGAACTTAAAAACCTGCAGCTGACAAAACCAAATGCATCTGCTTCAACCCAAACTGCCAGACAGAAAAAGATACAAGAAGTTGGAAGCTTGGTCAAATATTTCATCAGATGTGCTAACAAAAGTCAGTAACATGCATTATTATATAGAGATACTGGTTTGGTTTGGTGATTTGCTTTCAACTTTGAATTTTTACTTTGAAGTTAAGATACCAATGTAGGATTCATCTTATTTACTTCCTCATGTTTACTGTTGAAATATCTTAATGTGAATTGGTCATTTGTCCTCCTTATCTGCCCTTTTTGATGTTCACAGTGCCTTTTTCTAATTACTCAGTGTGTCTGTAACTGATATATCCTTCCATTGGTAATTTATATTTTAGAAGCAGTTTAAGAAAATACTTCCTAATAGAACTGTTTCAGAAATGTACATTTGGGGGTTTTGTTGTTTTGTTTTTTTTAATTAAGCAGCATTTACAAGCAATTAATTACAGATTTATTTGGTGGAATTTGGGGTAATTAAATAGTTTCATGTTGTTTCTTCCTATAGGAGGACCCAGGCTGAAATGTCAGGAACTTCTGATTTATGTCATGGAAATTATAAGAGATCCAACAAGTTGTGCAGCTTATGGTTCTGACTGTAGTAGTATACTCCTGAAGGATATCCTCTCAGTAAGGAAATACTGGTGTGAGATATCCCAGCAACAATGGTCAGGTAACATCTTTCAGCCTACTTAGAAATGTCTTTTCCTTTTAGAGAAACGTGGTTTAGATGTGTTTTAATTTGTTTGATGCTGTGTTGTGTGAGGTAGTACACAAAATACGGAGTAAAGCAGTGTCAGCCTTGAAGGGCTCACACTTGAAATAAAGAAAACAGCAAGGATTAGGAATTGATTTTTTTTTTTTCTTTGTATATGCTGTTTGTCTTTTGATTGCTGGAGCGTAAGTCAGGTCCTGGTACGCACAGTTGCACAGGTCACTGAAGAGAGCAGGGCCATGGGGGGTTGCTGTGTGCTGGTTAGTTTCTTTAGGAGCATGGAAGTTAGCCGAGTCTGTGTGTGACTCATCAAAACCAGGGAGTGCTACTGAAGAAATATTGACATTAGATCATAAGGAGCACGGTGGAATTCAGTTACTGAATGAGGTGAGGCAGGGCTGAAGGCCATAAATCTAGAGAAAGTCAGGCTTTAATCCATTAAGTGAAACAAGTTGCTTTTAATAAAGGGGGTTATATAATCTATGTGAAGCTTATTATAACCTCTTCTAGTGATTCCACCTTAATACCTGATTATAACTGTTGAGGTACATTAGAGCCATGGGGTACATTACATTAATCATGTTTTTTATTTATTAAATCAGGGATCTGTTGCTGTTGAAAGTAAGAACATGGATTCCAGCTGTTCACCACAGAGCTGTGTTCTCTGTATCTTTTAGGCAATATTTAGTGTCAAGATTTTTTAATGTGATGCTCTGTAATATGTGTGTTTATACTTAAGTGTAATTTTTTGAATACATTTGCAGAGTTGCTGACCCTGTATTGCCATTTATACCTCAGACCTTCTGGGAGCATTAATAGACTCTTAGTGGCTAGGATAATTCACGCACTTACGAGAGGGTACTGCTTCCAAACCGATGGGCTGTGTTCTGACATGCTTGTCTTCTTTTCAAAAGCAATGCAGTCTGCAAGGTATGTTGCAAGTGCTCTTTTTGTATGCTAGAAAATAACTTGTTTTAAGTATTTGGGGTTAGACTTGAGTAATAACAAGTAATACTTCTTCAGATGTATTTTCTTCTGCCTTTGAATATCAATTAAGAAACTTCTGCATTAGTTAGGCAAATACTATTCTGAATATTGTTACTTGTTGGTATTTACGTTTAAACAATACTTAGGAAAATAAGTACGGTTATTTCTTTTGGAAGTATGAGTGTTAGGTTTGTGTTACAGGCAGGAGAAGAATACTGCAGGCCTGGATCATATTGTTGGAGCAATGAATATCTTCTGCAACAATTTTGCTGACAACTGTCGCATAAGGATTTGCAAAGTAGGAGAAGAAATTCTGCCTACGCTGCTTTGCATATGGACTCAGTATAGACCAAAGGATTCTCTGAAAGAATCAATAATTGAGTTATTTCGTCTCCAAGTTCATATTCATCATCCAAAGGGTGCAAAAACTCAGGGAAGAGGTACAATAACAAACTTTTTTTTTTTCCTTATTGCTGCATGTGATTGCTTAAATTATTGTGCCAACTCTGAATTTTGATACTGAATCTTGGAAACAGTAACGGTAGTGATGATTTGTCAGTAGTTTTATGCTATGGGTTAATATTGAGTGAAAGTGAAAAGGAGCTTTCAAATTGTATCCACTAAAAGCATATTAATTGTGTTAAGTCCTTTAAGGGTTGGGGCGCCTTTTAATCAAAAGGCAGTTTTAATTGCTAAACACAAAATACGAAGTCTTTGGGGAAAGGAAATAGTAATTTAGATTTGGTTTAGATTGCCAAATGTATTGGTGTCTTACCAGGTCTATTTAAACCCAGAAATTGCTGCTGTTAGTTGTCTGACTTACACTATAAAACTGCTGAGACACTATAACTCAGTAGTTATATTTGCTTGTCATGGCCTATTTTAGTTCTAGCATAATTTTTTTTTATACTTTGTACAAATCTATCCACTGTCTTTAACTGTATTTCTTCCAGTTAGATGAAGAATTGTTGGAAACTTAATTCCTACCCTAATTACTTCTGTATGCGGATTAAGTTCCCTCTTAACTTTCCCCCTTTTTTACTTTATTCATTCTCCATTGTAGAATTCACTTTTCAGGCCTGCATTTGTTGAACTTTGTGTGCCTTAACTCAGATTTTGGCTGTATTTTGCATTGTCTGGGTAGGTTTATGTAGTCAAGTGGGTGCTACATGCTATCTTTTAATTGGTTTTGCATGTACAGGTGCATATGACTTAACCAAGTGGCAAAGCATTTTACACAATCTGTATGATCTGCTGGTGAATGAAATAAATCTCATCAGTAGCAGAGGAAGGTATTCTTCAGGCTCGCGTAATGTTGCTGTAAAGGAAAATTTAATTGCGTTAATGGCTGATATTTGTCATCAGGTAACATTTTTATTTTAATATAAGATTGACTATATGATTACTGAGCTGTATGTTCTGCTGAAGTATTCATGCCTTTTGTCTGTGTTTTGTTGTGTTTTGTTAATTCTGTACAGTTTAGAAAAGTATTATACTATATTTCACTAGTGTTTCTTGTTAGGCTATAAGCATTTCAGTTTTCTTGTAAATACTGCTACTTTTTTTTTTTTTTTAAATTTGAATACTTTTTAATTTCTTTTTGTGAAAGGTTTTTGCAGAGGACACCAAAGTCCTTGAAATCACCCAGTCATACGCGGTTTCACAAAGAGAGTCTGGTGAGGACACGCTGCCAAACAAGCGCAGGAGGATTGAGCTTGGCTGGGGGGTCATTCGAGATAACGTGCAAAGATCCCAGAAGGATTTTGATGTCATACCTTGGTAATAACATCTCTGCATGATGCAAAAGTATCACTCCAGACATCTTTTTACGTTTAATGTGCTCCTGAATATGTTTGCAATTGAGTTGGGTGTCTGGACATGCTGTAATTATATATCTAAGCAGTGAACTTAGATTCTCAGAGCATTTAGAAAATTGCTTTAAGCTGTGTTATGGTACAGTAACTATTAAGAGTTTGGCCATTTTGGACTAGCTCACAGAGTTTTCTGTAATACCTGTCCTGAAAACTGTTCCAAGGCCTGGCTTCTTACCATAGACCTTGATTGAGGGGTACTTTGTTTGCCACGAGGGGCCTCTGAACTGTAAGAAATTGTTTGTGGTAGGCTAGATGACCAGTCTTTATAGGTGAAAATGGTAGAAATACTGAATCTTTAACTTCTGATAGTAAACAAATCAGTTCAATACTGGAAAGTATGAGAAATGGCAATTGAAGAAGGCTTTGTTTGTTCATTTACTTCTGAGAATGCCAGTTTCTGCATGTTTGGTATTAACTGCTTGACTTTGTGTTTTCAAGGCTACAGATTACAAGTCAGCTAATATCCAAATATCCCATGAGTCTTCCTAGCAGTGAGCTGCCTGCCTTACTCAATGTCCTTCACCAGTTACTGCCTCAGCAGCGCCGAGGAGAAAGGACCCCATACGTGCTGAAGTGTCTCACAGAGATAGCTTTGTGTCAGAACCAGAAAACTGATTTGAGAAGCACCCACAAGCTGGAGCTCCAGAGAACCTGGGCCAAGATCTGGACCCTTACCATTCGCAGCGTGAGCCTTCAGCAAATTGAAGTGGAGAGCTTTAGGCTGCTCAGAGCTATGATTCAAGGGAACCTTGTTGTAACAGATAAAGAACTGTGGAAGATATTTTCAGGACCTGCATGCAAACCTTCAAGGTAGAGAGGAATCAAGGATAGTGTCTTGTGTCTGATTCACATTCCTTTTTACTGTGCAGCCAAAACCACTGTTACCCAGTATTACTGTTGTTGTGACTGTGTTTCTATTCAAGAAATGTGCACATTTTTGTTCTAAGCATTTGAAATTATCATAAATGCATAATAAGACTGAAAGCAGAGGCAGAAAAGGCAAGCAGTCTTCACATTTAAACTATATTAAAATTAAATATGGACTAAAAATTTAAAGGTCTGACTGACAGAGAAGTGTTGATTTTTTTGAGGTTAAGAAGTACGTTTTCTTCTGAATTTTTATTCTGAAATAAGTACTCTGGCATAGGTAGGAAAGATAGGTAGGAAATGCCCATATTATCCAAGAAAATGGAAAATGCAAAGATTTTAATGAAGGAGTTGACCAGTATGCATGCTTGTTAACTTTCTTGTGTTCTTGATGTTTCCTGTGCATGCAGAAATACTGACTCTGCTTTAGAGTGCGGATCAACAAATACCACATTTTCTGTGGGTTTCTCACAAATCCCGTGTTCTGTTTTTGTTACAGTTCTGCTGTGTGTTGTTTATCATTAGTGATGTCTGCCTATTCAGTGCCAGAAAATCTGGACATAGGAATGGAACAGATCAGTTCTGAAAGAAGTCTGGGTTCTGTGTTAAGGGAAGCAATAATGAAATGGCTCCTGTCCAGCTATTTGGAGGAGGAAATAGAAGAATGTGCAGAGTTGCCTCCTGTGCTCTGCAGGTAAAGTTTTTGTTGTATAATTTTACATGTAAGCTCACACTATAACACAAAAAATTCTTCAGGAAAAAAACTTACTATATTAATGTAAAATTCTGTTATATTAAAGCTTAAGCAGAATCTGTAGGGTTTTTGAGCTCCTTGTAGGATGTCATTCTGGGAATATAATTTGGTTATCTGTCCATATCCTAGAAGATATGTGACTTATACATTAGAAATCTTCAGTGGAAACTTAAATTTCTTTGAAGATACACTGTTAATCAGGTTAATTTTTGGTGTGCTTCAGGAATTCCAAGAGCTTGTCTGATTGCAAGAAAATATGAAAACATTGTCTTTTTTACAGTGATTTTCCTCATCTTGTATTACAAAAAATTCTTGTGAGCCTTACAATGAAGAACTGCAGAGCCTCCATGATCTTTTTTCAAAATGATGCTAAATGGTATGTTTTTAAATTAATCATTGCAGGCACTTAAGCTAGGAATGCTGCTGCATCTTTAATCAATGCTTTGGACTATATCCAGTTTCCTCTTAATAAGACGAAAATGTGTGTAACTTGTTCTGATACAAGATAAGACTTACCTACTAGAAGTTAAAAATACTAGTTTCAGGGGCTTTGTGGATTTCTGCTTCAGATGTGTCAAGTAGGCTGAGGTCAGGGACCTTGACAGAAAGCAGATACTGCTTCATAACTGCAGGAGAAGGTACAATCTGTGTGCAGGCTTCATGTTTCCTTACTGTCCAGTTAGAGCTAGAATGGTAT
Organism: Regulus satrapa; assembly: GCA_013396955.1. Lineage (NCBI taxonomy): Eukaryota > Metazoa > Chordata > Aves > Passeriformes > Regulidae > Regulus > Regulus satrapa. Next base: position 21,807 of record VWZN01020145.1, on the reverse strand, counting down.
TGTGCATTCCACAGTGAAAGTCATGTCAGAAAGTAAAGGTCAGCCAGGGTTTGGAAGCACAGAAAGGTAAAATATTTTATTTTGCTTTTGTCTATTTCCTGTATTTAAATGATAGTATTTAGGACTTGTGAGTTATATACTGGCTACTAAAGTAAAAACTGTGTCTCTTTCTCAAGTGAACAACATGTGCAAGAGAAAGAAGAAAACAATTTTTCTGATGTTGAAGAGTTGTACCTGCAGACTACGTTTGATGAAATGGATATTTTCACTAACTTTGCAGTAAATGTTGCAGATGAAAATGTGACTAGCTCAAGACTTGCCATCAACCAAAATCTTAGGGAAACACTGGAGAACTACCTTTTAGCAATGTCAGAAAAGCTTTTAAGCAGTTGCGGTCCTAAGGTAAGTTAGAAATTGTTGTTACATCCTTACATGTGTGCTCCCTAGCAGTCTATTTCCAAGACAAAGTGTATGGATGGTGTATTTTGTGGTGATGAACCACTGGTATTTATACTGTGTATTTGATTTAGTCTAAGGTTGTTGCTGCTGAGCACCTTGTCCGATGTGTCAATCTCTTGGCTGGCGTTCTGGGTTGCTATTGCTACACTGGTATTTTTAAAGAGGAGGATGCCTGTAAGTCAGCATTGTTCCAGAATGCTAAGGTAAGCAAGCAGTAATTCATTTGGGACATATTGAAAATTAAATAAAGCATCAAAGATAAATTAATTCATAAAATTCTGTTCGCACTGAAACATTTTCAGAGCACAGGTATCTCCTCAGAAAAAGGCAGCTTAGAGAAGTTTAAATCAAGTTACTGCTGTTGAAGGAGAGGAGCCACTGAAATTTCATCAGTACACCAACACATGAGTTTTGCAGTGGAGTTTATTCTAAATAGTGATACATTTGCGAGTCACACCTTTAAAATAAATGGAAGTCATGGATACGTAGACAAAGGACTAATTAAAAAATAACAAGCCCTTTCATTTATACGTCTTTTATTCAGGAATTTAAGATAATTTGATGGTTCAAATCAGTATGAAGACAGCTATTGCTGGTATTTTTATTATTAGTACTATCTGAGGTGGTTCCTGGTTAAAGTACAGAAACCCAAAACTTACACTTTATGGAGATGTGCTGTATTTTTCTTCTGCGCTGAAAATATTAGTGTTTCAAACATGTATAAGCCGTGGTTTTGTCATTTCTTGAGCAAAATGAGCACAAACAAAAATAACAGAAAAAACTGTGGATTCATTGATGCACACTGTATCAAAGCTGTATGAATGAGAACCATTTCTTTTTGTCTGTATGTGTGTACTGTGTAGGTGCCAGTGTGTAAGGGTGTTTTACTGAGGTGTTCTGTGTTGTGTTTTTACTAGTCTCTCATTCATTATGCCGGTGAAAGCATTTCCCAGTCTAAAAACAAACTAAATGAAGATTCCCAGATCAACACACTGAGGACTTTGATAATGCAGTGTACAAAATGTTTGTGCAATTGTACCAAGGTAAAGTTTATAAAGGAATTTGAATTTCTTTCTTCAATAATGATACCAGGAAATTGAGTATCATAGCTTTAATTCCTGAAAAAAATCAATTAACCTGTCTTTACATCTTGCTTCCTTACAGAACAGTGCTAGTAAGATGCTGTCTAATATATTCCTGCATTTGTTAACATCAAAATTTATGAATGATCTGATAGATATTTGCAGGAATCTGGTAAGTACATTCTATCTGTTTCTGAATTCTGTGTGCAATCCTCTTGTGTGAGAGGATAGTTTTTACAGCACGATAATCTGGAGGCAAACCAAATGAGATACATATTACTGAATAAAAGAAATTGAAATACACTGAGTTTTATAGACAATTCCTAACTGGAAACATTTTGGTTTAGCATTTGAATGTAGGCTTAGGCTAAAGTAAGAGCAGATAGATAACATTTGATCAAAGTAAGCATTCCAGCTCACATTCAAAAACAGATCTATGCTGTTTTTCACGTTTTTAATACTTTGTTACAGTAGAAGTATATACTAAAGAATTCTATGCCACATGGCAGTTACCATTATTGTGCTTGAAAAGGAGTGGGGATTTTTGTGCTTATTATGTGGGCATTAAATCTAACTGTAATTACTGCTTTCCCACTGGGAAAAGTGGATGTTTGGCACATCATTGTGTTTAGCACAGTTCTTAAAACTTCTCTTTGGCACAATAACGCTGTAGTCAGATCTAGATAGGCAAATTCCTGCTTTTCAGATGAGGAAGAGCTGGGGAGTTTGCCATGGCTTAATTTGTCACCTGGTAGGGAAGGTAGTAATTAGTTTGCCCTTGGAAAGTCTCATGCCTCCTTTTCATTTCTCTGTAATTATGAAGTGTATGATGAGAAGTTGGGTGAGTCTTACAGAGAGTACTTGTTTCTAAAAACTCTGTCCTTGACAGAATCTAAAATGCAGAGATCAGCATCTGTCTGAGGAAGCTTCTGTCCTAAAGAGAGTAGTTCAGAGAATGTATAGAAAACAGGTTTATCACAAAGGATGAAATTCATCAATTCTGTGTCACCATTACTGTCTTTACCTGTTCTACTTCACTGGAAAACTGCAATGTCTCTCCTTGTGCTATGTCAGTGGTGTTTCTTCTAAAAACCAACTTTAAAAGGCTGTGGTGTTTTTGTCAGATGACAGTTACTGGAAAGCCAAGTGTACTGGGAGAAGTGGATTTCAGGAATGATCCTGAGGAGAGCATAATGGAAGTAGATAACTGGGCAGCTGATGATTTGTTTGATGGTCATTCAGTGGCTGACACCAGTGATACAAATGAATCTGGTGATATACAAACTGTAACAGGTAAGTCTTCTCAATGCCAAACTACTTTCAAAAGCTTGTTTTTACAAGTATCACTTTGAAGGGTACTGAGATAAGAAACTGTGCTGCTTTATTAGTAGTTGAAGCAGGCATGGGCTGAACCATGTACTTTCTAAGCAATAATAGTTTTCATCAGTGTTTTAAAAATGTTTATGAGCTCATTTAGAAAGGAGTAGTTTATTTTTAATTTTATAAAACAAGTAATGCAAGAAGGCATTAACTTTTTCAAAGTCAGTCAGAAGTTTTGGCAAAGAAAAGACTAGAAAATGTGTCTGCAGAATACTTGTCTCTCATTAAATTGTGCTTAATTTTCTTTTAAATAGTCCTATTTAACTTTTCTCCTTCTCCTGATTAATAATTCTTGACATTATATCTGGACCTTTAGAGGGACAGGACCATGAATCTGTTTATTCCAGTTAGGATCTACAAGTGTTGATGTTACCTTTTGTTTTCAATTTTTACTTAAAATGCCCTAACTGCTCAATAACAAATGAACACAAAGGTTGCTTGTACTCTGTATTTTTTGAGAACTTATATTAGCTTTGTAAGGACCAAGGACCTAAAATGTTACCACCTTTTCTGTTCCTGGAGAAGCATTTCTTACATGAAAATCTTATTTCCAGGTGCTTTGAGCCCATTAGCTGAGGAACAGCTGACAAAACAGGATTTGCTTCTCCTTGAAATTGTGAGGTTCTTATGTATTTGCGTAACTACAGTCCGAGTTCAGACACTGAGCTTCCGAGCCTCTGATCTTCAGAGGAGGCTGTTGTTGCTGACTGAAGGCAGCGTCTTTGACAGCACTAAGCCGCTGCATCTGCACATGGTGAGTATGAGGGGTTTTTACATCCCTTTACTGTAATTGTACTGTTATTAAATTTGCATAGTCTTCTCGATTATACATTGTCTTTCTCCTGTTATCGGTCCCCTGGGAAGACTTAAAATGGTTACATTTGGTGGTTTTGGAAATGTGTTGTAGCCAGGAAAACAGCAGTTCAAATTTGTAAGCCAGAAAATGAAGAGTTGAAAAAAATATATATCTTGCCTTTATAAGTAATTATTTGTTAAAGAACTAGAAATAGTTTCTGCAGTAGAATAATATTTGTGGCTTAGTTTACAAGGAAACAGTTTTTTACTGCCATAACTAAAAGTTTGATGACCTCTATTACTGTGTGACGGTGTTTGCATGAAAAGATGACCAGTCTCACACCCAATAGCTGATAGGCTTTGTGTAAGACTCAACAAAAAAGTTTCCTAATTTTTCTTTTTGTCTGCTTATTTTCTTAAGTACCATTTTCCTTTTTTTTGGTTTTGTTTGGGTTTTTTATTCCATTTGTTTTGTTTTTTTTTTCCACAGTACTTGATCTTATTGAAGGAGCTCTCTACTGAAGAACACCTCTTGCCTGCAGTTGATGTTGACATGCTTCTTAAACCTCTTTCGTAAGAAATAAACTTCAGCATGCTTTGCATCTTTTTTAGATTTAGTGGCTTTTTCAAGATATTTGTTGTTTCTTTCTTTACAGTACTGTGTGTTCTTTGTATCGTCGAGATCAGGAAGTCTGTAAAGTGATCCTAAATAATTTGCTCCCTATAGCAGTGGGGTTGGCCCAGTGCGATGAACATGCTGAAGAGGCAGAGAATGCCAAAGGACAGTTTTTGAAAGTTGTTGGAGCCTTTTGGTAAGTTATTTAATGCAGGAGTCTGTTGGACATGACATTTTTGATTTTTAGTTTTTATCTTTGCTATCAGTGAGAAGACCGTAGTGATGTTGTATGTCTTGCTGTTTGTGTGTACTGTGGAATCTTTATGCAGGATTTAATTTTTCAGATTTTCTGTCATGCTATATTTGTAGCAAAAAATTAATCCTTAAGATAGTACCAGAATAATAAACAGTACACTGTTGTATATAAACAAAGACTGATTCTGTGCTGAATCACATCAGTTATTATGACAAGGGGTAACCAGCAACCAAAAAATATTGTTTGCAATTACCAGTAAAAAATGTCAATTCCTCCCAGACATGCCCTTGGAGCACAAAGTAGTCGACCGTGAGCAGCAGAAGCTGGACTGTTTCTCAAATTTGTGGGCAACTTTTTCCATTAATTGAGTATTCCTTCTTTTAGGCATTTATCTCAAGAAGGGAAATGCGCTGCATCAGTAAGAGTGGCCCTTTTAAATTGCATGAAAGCCCTGCTTGAGGTAATCCCAGATTTTCTGACATTCATTAGCATGCTAAATATTTATTTAAGATGTACTTAAGAACAGTGCCTACAGATCTCTTGGATATTGCAGTGTATCTTCTGTACATTTTAAATCACAATATTAATTTTCTTCAGGTTGATCCTCATTGCAAATGGACAATCCTTAATGTGAAAAATGAAGATCTACCTGTGAATGATGCTTTCCCACATTTCCTTGCAGACAGTCACCATCAAGTTCGCATTCTTGCTGCAAAGTCAATTACCAGGTGATAATGTAGATACTTCTCCTGTTTGTAAGAATAATGATTAATTTCACTTAACTGGATGTCACTTCTGCTACTGCATAGATGCTTTTTTTCAATACTTCTGGAACTGCAATCTTGAGAGAGTGTGAAAGCCTACCAAATTTTGTTGAAGTGTTCAAACTTTGTATTTCAATTATTCTGTGATGTGAGAGATTGAAATAGACAGAGAGACGGCTCTATAAGAAAATAAAGAAAAATCTATATAAGGCAATTAAGACAAAAATAATTATATTCAAAAAACAATCTTATTAATATGCACAACATACAGTAAGTCTGTAGTGTTATGCTAATAATTATTGTTCTCTTTTTTTTTTTTTGTTAAGTTTGTTTCAAGATGTGAAACAGAGAGATTCTTCTGGAATGTCAAGACCTCTTCCCCTGAAGCTCCAGCAAAAGGCTTTTGAGAATGCATACCTCCGAGTTCAGGAAGGAATGAGCAATCTGGTACCAACCATCATTAGTTTTGCCTAGTTTGACCTTTTCAGTAAAATTGCCTTTAACATGATTGTGTTTAGTTTTGTGAAAATATTAATTCTTCTGGACTTCTGGTAATCTGAAAGGTGAAAGAAAGTGACAGTCATGAAATTCCTTTCATATTGAGTCACACACAACCCATATTAGAAGTTTGTAAACATGTGAACTGTGTTTTTCAGACTGCTCTTCTGTATCATACTATTTGTTGTTGCAGGTTTGGTGTTGTAGCACTTAAGAATCATATAAAAAAATAGCCTAAATAATCTAGAAAACATAAATAATAAGGGGCAACGTAAATCGAATAGTATGTTTAAACCAGATTTGTAAGTTTCAGAAAGATCATGTTTCCAGTGGTACTAGAGCAGTGGTTTTCACAGAGCTGAGATTTGCTTAGAAATTTTAACTATTCAGAAGAAGCTTGAAATGAAGGAAAAGTTACGCTTCAGTGCAGTGACTGGAATTACAGCAGTGTGGTGTAGGACTGTGGAATTACTTTAATTTTTATTTTAGTGTCTTTAACTTTTTCTCCTTCCTTGCTACCATGCTAAGTCGTCTATTTCATCTCAGTTTTCCCTTTTATTCTGTCATGCTGTTACTTACTTGCATGTCATTTCTCTTCTGTTTGTCTGCTGTGTTGTAGCCTGCCCTTGCTGCTGAGGCCTCATCTCTCTGTCATCTTTTTCATCCCTCTGTCTCCTCCAGCTCTTTGCCATCATCTGGTTTCTGTGTTGCTTTGATTCCTTGTTGTGTCGCCTCGGCTTGGTGGTGTCTGTTGGCTTCTCCCATTTCACTGCAGTTTCTCGTAACTTTTATTTAAACTTGTCAACGCCATGCCTTTAATAGGGAGAGAACTGCATTTAAATGGCAAGGCAGTTCTTCCCTATCGGCACCAAGGAGTTAAAAAAAAGGAGACTGGACTTGTTCAGCAGTATTTGTGTCAGTACCCTTAATTTTAAATTATTTATACTGATTTATTAACTAGGAAATTGCTTTAACGGAATATTTGCCTTATGTCTTATTGCAGGTCAGGGGTCATGCAAGTCCTGAAGATCTTTTGGACGAAGAGGGTAATGGAAAAGCAGTTTTGCTGATGCTTATAACCATGGTTCTGTGCTGCAGCCCAGTCTGTGAAAAGCAAGCTCTGTTTGCCATTTGCCAGTCCGTGAAAGAGAATGGTTTAGAGCCTCACCTTGTGAAAAAGGCAAGTCTGACATTTCATTTGATATTTAGGTTATAAATTAAGGTTAAGCTTGGAAGACCACAAAATGTTTTCCTCAGTACTGAAATTTGTTAAATATTATAAAGGTATAACTAATAAATAACTGAATTAATTTGTCTTTATATTTAATGACTTACACAGAAATCATGAACTCATGAAAGGAAATTTTAATGGTAAATCTAGTATGTTCAAAGCACATCTGAAATACACATACTTTTATGCCTTGAATATTGCAGATCTCATTTTAAAAATTCATGCTACCCAATGGAAGCAAGTTTTCTTATGCAGAAAACATGTAAAATAAATGTAGTGTATTGGAAGATGGTATGTGTCATGTGGAATTCTATTTTCAAGTTCACAGGGGTGTACTGAAATGATTGCTGTTGGTACTTCAGCCTTTCTTGCCAGTAATTTTTTAAGTGCTCATGTTCCTTTTTATCCTTTCTTTCTATTCACTGCTTCCTGTTTTTGCACACAGTCTGTACCCTGCAAAATGGTGCTGGCCATCCTTCCTTAACTCATATGGGTTAGTTGCAGTTTCTGAGATTGCACTCTTCTGAGATATGGCAATACAAACAATAAAATGGCTTACACTGTACAGGGACTGAGTTACACAAATCTTCATTAAAAGGCTGGGGGGTACACATGGAGATGTGATAGTATTAGTTTGCCATAATACCATGTACTCTATGCTAGTTTTGCAATCTTAATTCATGTATTTCAGGTTTTGAAAAAAGTGTCTGACATTTTTGGCTATAAAAGTATAGAAGACTTCATGACATCACATTTAGACTATTTGGTGATGGAGTGGCTGAAAATAAACGACAGTGGATATAGCCTGTCTGCTTTTCCTTATGTTCTTCTGAACTATACTAGCCTTGAGGAGTTCTACAGGTAAGTTTTTGCTGTATGATGGAAGTATTATTTAGATTTTATGTATGACACAGGGTCTCAAATTGATTAATGTAGTAATGCATCAGGATTTTGTTGTAAGGTGATGTACTGAGAACTTTTGAAATGTATTCCAGGCATCACATGCATTATGTTTATGCATGTAAGATTTTTTGTGTGTATGTAGCCGTAGCTAAACAATGATCATAAGTTTAGTTATACAGGAATGTTGTTTACTGTATGATGCTCAAGGGTTTTTAAAACAGTAATTTAAGGGCATTTTGGAAATGTATTTTCTATATGTAGGTCTTGTTACAAAGTTTTGGTTCCACACCTGGTGATTAGAAGTCAGTTTGAAGATGTGAAATCACTTGCCAACAAGATTGAAAAAGACTGGAGACAAGTTCTAGCAGACTGTTTTCCAAAGTTGCTTGTCAACATCCTCCCGTATTTTGCCTATCAAAGCCATGGAAAGAGTGAGGTAGCAGAGCAAAGAGAAATGGCTTCTAAAGTCTACGACATGCTTAAGGATGAAAACTGCTTAGGAAAACAGGTATCCATTTAAAATGTGTAGATTGAGTTCTATGGCATTTATCAGACCAGAAACATGTATATATTATGCAAATAGTTTGTATTTATAGGTGCAAAAGTAGTATTATAATAAATTCAGACTGGCCAAATTTTTATCCCAAGGATTTCAAGGAACTGTTCGATAGAAACTTTCAGGCAGACAGTTGACTGAAGCATAATTTTTTTCATAATGCAATAATTTTTTTTTACCATTCATTGTACAACCCCAAGTTTTTGTCATATATCTGTTACATTTTCCTCTTTGTTTTGTTAATGCTTTATGAGGAGTCTTCTTCCCCATAGGCAGACTTTATGTTCAGAACTAGTAGTGAAATAAAAAAAGTAAATTTTTTTTGATATATACTGTAGGAAAGTAGATTGTCCTTCCTGTGACTGCCATTGAGAAGCTTAACCAGGCTTAATTTATGAATGCATTGTGTGTCATGGGTGCTGGAACAAGTAGAGAATCTAGAACGAAAACTAGGCTTTCTCAGAAGCCAAAGAAATAATTCTGGCTGAAATACCTTTTTCTAATTAAAATGCTATTTTTCTCCTTGCAGCAAATGGACAGTTTATCTCATAGTAACTTGCCAGAGATTGTGGTTGAACTGTTGATGACCTTCCATGAACCAGCTGGTGCCACAGTCAGAGAAGGGTCTCATCTAAGTAAATATATAAGGTACGTACTTTTCTAAGTGCCGAGTGTGTTTGTATAACATTGTGCATTAAAATGTGCCCTTCAGGCATGAGAAGAGGTACCCTGAAGCTGGGAGGGTTTATTGTTACTAGTAATGATATATCATTCCAACACCATTCCAGGTAGTTCCTCCCCAATGTTGGGAAGGAGAAGCTCTGTAATACTGTAGCTAATGGAAGGAATGAACAGTGGGCAAGGGAGTGCTCTTGTGTGTTGATGATCTGGACTGTTTTGGCACTGCCAGTTGAGATAAGTTCCAATTTAGATGGGCTGCCCTCTGTAAAATTGGTCAGGTTTTAGTTTCTAAATTAAAGTGCTTCTTTGAGTGGTCTTTAATAACTAGAAGTCATGGAGAGGTAAAGTGAACTGTTTCTAAGTGGTTCTTGCAGTGGCAGCTCTTTCTTTGGTAAGGAGATTGGTTAAGCAATGCTAAATAAACAAATTCCTAACTAATAGAAATAGCCTAATTCCATAAATGTTGTCATGTTTATTAGCCTTTCAGTCTTTGTTGTTGTCCTAAAATTTACCTATTTTGCATAATATTTTTCCAGATTTTTATGTGCAGATAACAGACTTGTTAGAAAAACATTGCATTTTGTAAAGTTCTTGAAGGAGATACTTTTATTGTTAAACTACTAAGTTGAAAGAATCCATAGCACTTTTGTGAAAATCTGCCAAAAGTTTAATGGCTGAGACTTAGAAGAATAATTTTGTAGTGATTTTATTAAAAGACTGTGGTGTCTGCTTCTAAACAAAGCTCTTCTTTTTAAGAAGGAAAGGGTAAGAATAAGAGTGAAGTGATGAAACTTTTAGATTATGCTCTTTTATTACTACCGTGATGCATTTCTTTTCTTTTAGAGGTCCCAGAAAAGTTCATTACCCTGTTTTTCCTCAAACAAATTATTCCCTCAATTACAAAATGAAAATTTGCCCGTCAGCTGTAATTAGATTTTTGTACTAAGTACCTTAGATGGGAGAAGAGAAGCGTGTGGGGTTTTAACAATATGATCTTTCAAAAAAAGTGAAGGAATGTTAAGGTAATACAGTTTTGAAAGCTACCATAGAGGAACAGCAAGCAGCTACAAAATAAGGTATCTCTCACTTTTTTGGATGCTTTTGGTTCTTCTTACTGAAAGCAGAAAATATTTTCTAGGAATTAATGTATTTATTCGTTAAGACTTATAGTATTAAGGAATGTTTGATTTTTGAGAAGAAAAATACAAATCTCTTTTTTATTCATTTAGGGAACTGGATCCTGCTCCTAATCCTCCTCATTTTCCATCTTATGTGATTAAGGCAACCTTGGACTACATAAGCAACTGTCATAAAAGCAAATTAAGAAGTATTGTAGCAGTTCTTTCTAAAAGCCCTGTAAGTATGTAATGAGGACTTTCTTTACCTGTAGAATGCAAAATTTCAATTATGTGTACCCTTAAGTTAAATTAGACGTTTTCATCATTTCTCTGTGAGGGAAATAAACAGCCTTAGACCCTTTTCTATTCAGTTGTTTGCCTTCTGGAATAGAAGATGTTTTAAATTCAGGGACAGAGTTATGTGCATTATATAATTATGTTTCTTTATTAATTATTATATGTGTAATGTCTTATATAACTGTGTAAATGATGTAATTATATGCATTATATAATGCATATAAAGTAGAGAGGATTGTTTTAAAGGTTGAGGAAATCTCTGTGTACCAGACAGTTTAAAATGTGGCATATTTGTGCACATGTCTGAAGAATGTTCTAAAATATTTATATTTGGTCAATTTAACTAAATACAGCCTACAGTTAAAATAGAAAATTTCCTTACTTTTACTGACAGGGTGAAATTTCACACTCGGGGATATTTTCTGACACTTGATTTTCATTTGTTAAAGGCAAATATGAAGACATAGAAAATTATACAGCCTTGCAATAAATCATAAATGTATTCCTGTCTTCTAACTTTGTTCCTTAGAAATGTATCTGTTTAAAGTTATGCTGTTTTATTGCGTATGTTGTCAACAACTTCCTTTGGCTACCTATAAATCATCTAAAAGTAGAAAAAAAAAAGGTTTTCTGAACTGTGTTGTATCTAAATCTTTTGAGTGTAAAAGTTAATATTGCCAGCCAGTGGAATGAGTTTTTTGAAATGCTACAGAACTTGCCTAATATTTTTTAAGCTTACAGTTTCAACAGTTCAACAGTTGTAGTGCTGTGTTCTGTGAAGTAGTGCATCATGCACACATGAACATTATGTTTGAAAAAGTATAGGTTGAATTCTTACCTGGTTTTTTTCATGGTTTTTGACTGATGTTTCTTTGTTGGTAGACATTGCTATAACTGTTTGGCTTTCTGAAAAATGTGCATAGTAACTTCTCATATGGGGGCAATAAGGAAAGGGAAATGAAGAAGTGTATGGCTTACAGTCCTTTTAGGAGAATTAGTTTCTCTGTAGGTCTTTTGTTTGTTTAAAGCAATACAAATAATGAAGCATTTTTGCCCATGTTAGGTCTTAAGTTTTTACGTTTTTTCTTGATATCTGTATTGATGTTATGAATAATTATTTTACTCATATTTTATTCATTTTTAGGATTCATTCCAGAAAATCCTTCTAGCTCTTTGTAAGCATGCCTCAGAAACAAAAAACATGTATAAGAAACACAGAGTTCTTATAATTTATCAATTCTTTGTTGGTCTGTTACTTAAAGAGATCAAAGACAGTTTAGGAGGAGCCTGGGCTTTTGTCCTTCGAGATGTAATTTACACCCTGATTCACCACATCAATAGCAGGTAAACAAAGAACTCTCTCTAGTTCTTCCTGTCAGTGCTCCTTTGCTCCTGTAACCTTTTATTCTGCTATTGCTAGAAGATGTTATTTTTCTGTAAAATTAATTATAATTTACTAAAATTAAAAATTAAGTTGCTATTCTTTTATAATTTCAGAATTTAAACATAGAACTCTTACTAAAATATGGAATGTTGTGTGCTAGCCTTGTATTTAGATGTTTGCTATACTACAGGTTTTGTATCTGTAACAGGCTATCAAATTGTAGAAATGAGCAGTGTTAGGAGATTCTGATGACAGAGTGTCTAGGAATTTAAAGCATGTGGGAGAAAAATTCAAGATGTGGAGTTAAGTGCAAAGTAAGCACATGTCAAATAAAATGTGCTTATTGAGTTAATAAGAGTGTTGACGTTTACATTCTTACCACTAAGTACCTATAGCAAAATGAGAATAGGTACACATTATCTTAGCTGCCTTCAGATTGAGAAAACTTGCCCTTCATCAGGTTAAATTTTAAGTAGGATTCTTACCTTTTACATAAGACTACAGATAACTTCTTACTTGAGCTTTAGTTTTGGGTTTCCCAGACATCTGTTAGCCTACATGTCTCCGAGTTTGTGTATAAATTGATTCCTTGGCTGTTTTGGAGCATTTCATACCCTGAGATGTTGAAGAGATGCGTGAATTTTATAGTAAATGCCATTATTATGGCATTATTATTATTATTATTATTATTATTATTATTATTATTATTATTATTATTATTATTACTACTACTACTATTATGTTGAACTGGGGAAAAGGCTGGTGATGCACTGGGGAGCAACACTTCCTTTCAGAGGGACTTTAGAATTCAGCTCAACAAAACCCTGAGAACCTGATCTGAATTTGAAGCTGCAGGGCGGAAGCTGGACTAGATAGTCTCCAGGTGTCCTTTATAACGTAATTTTTTTAAACTAATGATAGAGGAGGATTCAGAGAGCGTGTTTTCCATTTTGTTCTGCTTCTGTCAAGATTGTCCTGAGAAATAGTAACCTAAAACACTTTCGGGATTTTTTTTTTCTTTTTGGTATTTATGTTTTTTAAGATTTTATTCCATTTTCTGAAGTGATTAGTCCAATTCACTGTGTTTCAGTTTGTCTGTGACTCCTGAGCTAAGTCTTTAGAGCTCATTCACTGAATTGATACATTTTAAAGTTTAGAATCAATTAGTCCTGCTTTTCCTTTTCCCTTACTATTCCTTGATGTATAGAATGTTGATACTGGAGACAGGGACAATTTTTATTTCTTTAATTTCACCTTGTTTCCTGTGGCAGACCCATCATAGTCAGAGACATATCCATGCGCAGCTTTTCGCTCTGCTGCGATCTTCTGCATCACGTGTGCCACACAGCAGTCACCTGTTGCAGTGATGCTCTGGAGACCCACCTTCACGTTATTGTGGGATCCCTGATACCTCTTGCCATGGACCAGTCTCAGATTCAGGAACAGGTAGTTTTATGGGGCTGCTGATATCTTACCTGTTAGTTTTCCAGTTCATGTTTGCTGTTCTTAGGGCTCTGTCTGTACTCGTGTTCAATTTTAATTTGTTTTTCCTATGCTTTGGAGGTGTATATGAAAACTATTATTTTGGATGTAATACTATCCCTTTAATAAACGCAACTTCACTTTGCTGCTACTGTTTTGCCAAATAACACATCAAGTAGCTAAACAGCTCCTTAAAAAACACTGTGGATGATATAATGAGAAAGGTGATGAAGACCTTTAGTACAAGAAGGTGTCTAAAGGACAAAGTAAATGTGTGCAGAGAATAGATTTCAGTAGTTCAGCTGTTTATATAATAAATGATCATTAAAAGTAAATGTAGCACATGGGCCTTAAAATGGAAACAAAGCAGTTTCAGTTGTGTGACAAGCATTGTTTCCCCTCTGGTGTTGCTTTTTATGTGCATTCTGTTGGGGGTGAAAATATAAGAGATTCAGAAGACCTAAAGTCAGTAGCTGTAGGTGAGAAGAGTGTGCCTGTTGCTCGTCAGTCTTCATGTTTCCTTCTGGCTTAATCTGATTCTCTAAACATCTTCATGGTTGCCCAGTTGCCTCCTCCTCCTTGTACTTCCAGAGCTGTGCTGACCCAGCTGAAAATAACCTAGCAATCTTGTTTCACAGCTTCATGACTGTGATCAGCTTTACAGTATGTCTGTGTAAACAGTTGCACATGCACATCTGCAAAGGCCACGTGTCAGGGTGTTCCTGGGCAGGAACCAAGTGGGGAGGACAGAAATTGCTCTGAATTTGACCTGATGTCAAATGTGAAACCTTCTCATATCATACTCCTGCAGGGATGCCCACCCTCTAGTGAATGAATTGAATAGAGGCTAGTTGATAATTTTCATGTAAATACAAGTCTTCAAATAAAACCCTCATCATTTAGATTTAAAACACCTCAAAGGTACTTGGATTGAATATCCAGATGCATTAATTTTTCATTAAAGCATAAAACCAACATTTTTCCAAAGAAAGTATGGTACCTATTTGACATTTATTCAAGTTGTAGATATGTTATTATACAAATTCTGCCAGAATTCAGTGATTTGAGAAGTAAGGTATGATATATAGACATTTGTCTAAATTCCAAATTACCAGCATTTTAGTGAAAACAGTAAAGTTCTAATAGCATCAGAACTGCTTGGGTGCAGTGTGCTGTTAAATCATTGTGAATATCATAGAGATTAAATTAGCCAGCATTTGAAATTGGCTTCATCAGAAGACAGAACAAAACTGCGGGCTCGGATAGTAAAAGCTTTGATTGCTGTTTGGGAGGAGGAAGAGCAAAAATACCCCAGCGTTTTCGAATATATCTGTGATTTTCCCAAGCCTCTAAACATCTAACAGCTTTCAACAGTGTAAATAAATTATCTTAGCAGTTTAGTGAAACTCAGAAAAATACAAACTTTATAACCTGAATAAGAAATACAGCTCAGAGATGTTTCTCTGTTTTTTTTGTTTTCATTTACTTTTTATGTTCAGGTCCTAGGCTTGTTGAAGTACCTGGTGATAGATAATAAGGATAATGAAAGTCTTTATCAAGCAATCAAGTGCTTAGATCCTTTCCCTGAATACCCAGCTTTCAAAGATTTGCGAGCAACTCATCAGAAAATAAAATACAGTAAAGGACCATATTCTCTTTTGGAGGTAATGACATTTTAAAATACATCTGACAGCGCATAGTGTTTTTTGGAATGCAAACTTTCCACAGAAGAAGAATTTTCTAACTATTGTTCAAGTTTAAATGAGATATATGTGGATTCTTTCTATTGCCGGTTTCAGCCCCAGAGATACTTGTAGATCTCCATTTTAACTTTGCATCCACATTGTGAACTTGCTGAGGGACACTTCTTTAGCTGAACCCTTTATTTGTATGTTATATGTGCTGAATGCAGTTTTGTCTTGCAGGAAATTAATCACTTTCTCTCGGTTGGGACTTGTGATTCACTGCCCTTAACACGGCTTGAAGGACTGTATGATCTACGCAAAAAGCTGGAACAATATAAAGATCAGATGAAGGATCTCCTGAAAATTTTCCAGGGTACTGATATCTGATTATGTGTTTTATTTCTTTTCTCCCTGGTTTTTGGTGTTTTGTGATGTACCCTGTTCTAATTCTAATTCCATGTCCTGATTTGACATGGAATGTTTTATTTTTTGCATGTTTAACAATGTAATCATATTATATAATTTGACATGCAGAGCAGATTGACATTTATGATTCATGCAGCATAAAAAATATCTTTAGCAAAGTGCATTATAAATAAATAGATGAGGTTTCACAGAGAGCATAACATATCCTTCAAGCTTTTGGTATGGGTCATGTATGTTTGTGAGTGACCAGGGTAATGTAGAAATACATTGATCTGTGATTGCTTAATATGTTTTCTTGTATATGAATCTTTTAAATGAAACAAAGTTTTAATTTATTAAAGGCATGTTAGAAAGTAAAACTCTCAGAATAAATGGTAGAATTTACAGGTTTTTTAGTTGAATTTTGACATGTGACAGGGTTGTGTTTCAGCCCTCTCGTCCAGACTCAGTTCCTTCCTAGTTTGGCTTTCAGATAATTGTGCCAGACCATTTAACTTTTTTTCCTCTACATCACGTCTTAGCAGCTTGTGTGCATGACAGGAAGATAAAAAGAGATTGTGTGATTAATTGTAAACAACTACAAAGTAAAATTCGCATAAGAGTTGTAGTATTGTAAGGCCATGGTGCAAGTGCATTTTGGCCCCCACAGCCTGTGTATCATTTACAATTTTACAAATAACTCTCTTTGAACAGAGTTAGTGAAAGGGCTGTGAGCTTGTGTGGAACAGCTTCCATCAGAGGAGAGTCTTGTGAGGTTGGAAAAGAGATTGAATAAATGGAGCTATATAAACTGGGGAATGGAATGATGAAGCATAGTAGGGAGAATTTACCACTTTTACCATTGTGCAAGAACAGATTAAAAAATCTGGGAGCAGTTATACAAGAGAAACCATGTAATTTCTTCAAAATATATTCACCATGGCACTTACTATGGAGATTAACATAACTGACCTTAAAAGGAGTTGGGTGTATTTTATAGAAATTATTAGGTGAAGATGTGCTCAGGCAAAACTTGAGAAATACTTTCTCCTGACTTGCTGGGAATGGGCTGGCAAGCTTGATGGGGCTTTTGCCTTATAATAAAACTCTGTTAAGCACTTACAAGTATATTATTCTGTGTGTTCATTTTTCTGAAGATGTCAACAAGCATAAAGTCTGATTCCAGGTTTGTACTCCAGTCAGTACTTTTTTTTAAAGTACTGCTTTCCTTGGGGTTTTTTTCTTCCTTACACTGACAAATCTTTTTTTTTTTTTTTCATACACCATTTTGTTTTGAATGTTTATTTTTAAAAAATACCTCAGGCAGATAGCAAGTATGTAGTGAAATACCCATCTTGAGAGTTTATAATTTGGCAAAGTCAGTTTGGTAACTGAAAGCAAATCAAATTCTTAGAAATTCCTGACAGAAAGCTTAATTTTGAGGTATTCCTTGGGTTCAGATTTAGAACAAAATAATGACATTAGCTTAAGGGCTGTCAGTGGAGCCACATAGTATGACTTCACTATTTCAAATAGCATTCTTACACACTTAAATTTTTGCTAATATTTAATGTATTTAATTATGATTTTGCATCAGAACACTGAAAATAATAGCATAGGTGCATTCTAATTTGGGGCATTCTTTGGCTTATTCAAATGCACAGATAGTTTTTCCAGGTCATGATGAATAAGAAGAATCAGTAGTGTAGTTGATGTTCTGTTTAATACCATCTTGCTTCAAGATTAAGAATGCGTATAAACATTTGTAGGGTAAAGACACAGAAGCAATGTTTTCTTCTAATAACTTCACATTACACACATAATGACATGCTTGGCATCTGTTTTTCTTTCTGAATGACAGAAAAGCCAGAAGATTCCATAGTAGTGAAATTGGTGGTGAGCTTACTGCAGCTGTCCAAGGTGGCAGTTAACCATACAGGAGAAAAAGCAGTGCTGGGTGAGTTAATTAGACCCACAAGCAAATTGTGGCTGTCATTGCAAGCACTAGACTGAAACTGTGGTTGTTCTCAGTGTTACTTCCCACTGTGCTTTCAACATAGCTGCAGAGTATGAAGAAAAGAGCAGGGAAATGGATTTTGTTTTATTTCTGATGAACATTTAACATCCCTTGTTAAAAATTATTTTCAAAGTCACCTTTGTTTGGTTTGGGGTTTTTTTTTCAGTCATTGTGTGTTTTGATAAAATACTTTGTTTGGAAAGCAAATGAGGAACATATTGATACACATTTTTATGTAGATTAATTCTTGCAGAGTTTGCAGTCTACTGTTAGGGCTCACACAGATTTCTGTTTTTATTTATCATTCCCTTTAGGGATTGAAAATGAGTGATTCTGACCTTTTGCTTTTACTAGTTTCTAGCAGAGGCAAACTTAAAATATGTATGTGATACAAGCTGGAAAATCCAGATCCATTGGCACTTCTAGAAAATTGAGTTTAAAAGCATAACTGTAATATTTATGAGTATTAAGCTGCAAAATTTGTTCACATATGATTTTAATAATAAACTCCTTAAGTGGTTATTTATAAATATTTGCAGCATTTTACCCCATAACAGTCTCAGTTCTAAAAGTAGGGTGAGACCTTGTTTTAGTGTGCATAAGACTACAGAAAGACTGTGAAATTACTTGCATTTGCAGAGGCTGTTGGAAGTTGCTTGGGAGAAATAGGACCCATGGATTTCTCCACCACAGCTCTTCAGCGTGCTGAAAATGCTCTGGATTCTAGAGCAGCAGATTTACTTGAAGATAGAAAACTTCAGTGTGTCTTCATAATGTTAATTCAAATAAACTCTGCTTTAACAGATAATTGGTGAGTATACTTATTTATTTAGTTAACTCAAAAGCAAAATAGGAGCCATTAAGTTGTGTGTTCACTTCACAGTAACTCTGAAAGTATTCTTAATACCAGCCATGTACTTCTCTAAGGTTCAGATTATTTACCCAGTCAGTCCTGGAAAATTTCCTAGAAGTTCTGTAGTAGGATGCAAGCCAGGGAGTCCCCTCTGTGCTGTAGAGGATAGCAGTGCTGTGGAGTGAATACTCAGGCTTTGTTTTGTAATAAAATAAAATATGCGCTGGCACCATAGATTGTGAAATTAATTATCTTGTGTACTTGCAAAGGTGATTTTGAAAATCAAATACCTGAATGAAATTAATAATAGCAATGTTGTGTATGTTCTCTTTTCAGTATTGATGTTAGAGCTGCTGCTGTTTCCTGTTTGAAGAACATATTAGCCACCGAGTCTGGCAATGAATTTTGGGAAGTTTATAAAAGTAAAGCTGATCCCATGTTAATCTATCTACAGCCTTTCAGAACATCTAGGAAGAAGGTACTTCTAATAAACCATATGTACATGGCATTAGGAGTAGAGAAAAAATAAATATATATCTTTTCAAAGAAGTGAATTTGAAAATATATTTGAGATAAGCTTTGATAAATGCCAAATTTGCTGTCAGTATATTTGCAAGTCTGATTGCTTTTGTACTTCTGTTTCTCATTTCTGTTTTACCAGTTGCAGCTTTCCCTTCACATAGGCTATTACTAATTTGACATTTGAAAGCTGTGTGCTTTCCTTTAGACAGACAATTTTTGGTTACCTAATCAGTAATGTAATACATTCTTTCTCAGCATTCCAGTGTTATTTAATGCAAAAAATGGTGAAAAATAAGCCAGAAAAAAGTGCATAATTAACAATTACCATATTTCCTAATTTTCAATCTTTTTGTTAATTAAATGTGATGTCTAATATGACCTTACTGATGTTACCAGTAAAATTTTATTTTTAATACTTTCAGATTTCCTTGAAAAACTTTACATTTGCATGAACAAAATTGATACTGTTAACCAACTGAAGGACCAGTAATAGATAATGTTTTAATGTGTGCATTGCAGTAGGGCCTTTTTAAATGCCATAGAATTTTTTTATATTTGCAATATGCATATATATTTTTTTCCTTGTAGTTTCCTGTAGTGTCTGCTAATGATACGGAGGCTCCTTTAGAAAGATTGGATGACACAAACCTGTGGATTCCTCTGGGAGAAAGTCACGAGACCTGGATCAAGAACCTAACTAGTTCAATACTGGACAGTGGAGGTGTGAAAAATGAAGTTCTCCAGTTAATGAAGCCACTGTGTGAGGTGAGCTAAATCATGCATTTGGGCATACATGTGTGCTGTGATGCACTTTTACTCATCTTGATAGCAAGTAGTAGTTTCTGCTGTTAAATAATTCAGGGCTTTTGTGATCATACATTACAGGAACTCATAAATGTACTCTCAAAATACAGGATTTGAGAGATAATTGCAAACACAATTAAAGGTGGACTTGATATGGCTGCTTTAAGTGAATGCCAGCATAGCCCTGTTGAGTGGTTTGCATGCTCTTTTTTTAAGCATTACATGTTTGTTTGGGCAACTGTGAGTTTGGTTGTAACCTGAGAAAGACAACCAAAAAACATTTCTTTCTTAGCAGCTGCTGTGCATTATTGTTTTCTAGGTGAAAACAGACTTGTGTCAAACTTTGCTTCCATACCTGATTCATGATATCCTTCTTCATGACTCAGATGAATCTTGGAGAAATCTTTTGTCACTTCATATCCAGAAGTTTTTTACAGCCTGTTGCAAATTTCCCTCATCTAGTAAATCTACTCCAAATTCTGATTCAGGTAATGCCATATTTTTGTTTCAGCTAAAAGAGGAATTCTGTTTGTGAAAAAACTATCTTCTGATATCAGATGTATGATATGCACTTATAGGTAGGCAGAATTTAGAAGCTTCTCCCCAACTGATCTTTTTCAGTGGAGGTACCAGTAATTTTGAAGTTATTCATTGGCAGCACCCTAAAAGTTTCTCCTGTCTAACTTCTTTTCTTATTTGTAACTAGATAATGTTTAGTACTTGCTGAATTTAGATGTTAACCAGTGTCAAGTGCTGCAAGACTTGAGTCATGGATTGTCTTTTAAAATGACTGATTGGCAGTTAATTCCTCTCTTAGTTAAAGAGCAATAAAAAGTAGTTTGCACCTGAATTTTCCCCTTGGAGAAGACTAACCGTTGCTTTAACTACTGCGTGACATTGATAATGGCCTTCCTATACATTCAAAAGACGTGTTCCATTGGAGCAAAATAAAAGAAGGTTGTAACCAAAAGAGCTGCAGCAAAGTATGAGAAAGGCAGTAAGTTCATTTTAAAGAAAATCACCACTTAATCACCACTTAACACCTTAAACTGTTCATGTCCTTTCCAATTAGACTGTGGTTGAAGTTAGAAGAAATCTGTGTTAAAGGAAGATCTTTGTTGTTAGACAGTGACAATGGTGCATGCACTTTTTTTCAGGAGCTGAAATAAATGCAGTAACTTCAGGTTTTGATTCAGTTTGGTTTGGGGTTTTTTTGTGCAGTGGCTGCTGTGCTGTACCTTCTAACTATGTTCTTCAGTGGCAAATCACTGAAGGAAAGATTCTGTACAATGTCTTGCAGTCTCTTTACAGGCAAGTCACGCAAGCTTCAGGTTCAGAGGGGAAGAGGAGCCCTTAGTATTGCAGTTTTTAATAAGAGTGGTGGAAATAACCCCAATGACGCTAGGTGTATTTTAAGGTACTTTTTGTGGATGCTGACTAGCCTGGTATAAAAGACCAGAAAAGTATTCTTTCACATTTTTTAATTCAGGTAACAAGCTCTTTCTACAACTCACTGATTTATGCTGAGATTACAGAGTGTAACCCAAAATATTCTACAAAAAATATGAAGGGATTTTTCCAAGTTTTATAAACTGTGCAGTTAGTTCAATGATTCCAATGAGCAAATGATGGAGGCCCCTCCAAACACTGTGATTCACAGAACCACCATCACTTAGAAAAGATCTCTGAGATCATTGAGTCCAACNGAAAAGATCTCTGAGATCATTGAGTCCAACCTGTGGCTGAACACCACCATGCCAGCTACACTATGACACTGAGTGCTATGTTCAGCCTTTCTTTGTTCAAACACCAGCTCACTGTATGAGTGTGTTTACAGATAAAGTGGAGGTGAAGTAGCCAACGGAGCAACGATATGTTATGCCCAAAATTAGAGTCATAGAACATCAGCATTTGAAGCAAAAATTTTAATTATCTGCTGCGAAACTAGCAGTTTCTTCAAGTGGAATCTGTTGCACTGTGAAAACCAGGGGAAAGCTCTTCCTACAAAACGTAGATAAA
>VWZN01020135.1:1413-11559 GCA_013396955.1 Regulus satrapa | reverse complement strand
TTTGTTTCTGTTTTTTGTTTTCATTTTAAAGCAGGTAAATTGTTTGAGCACAGCAATAACAAACCAATAATTTCTGAAGACTGCATGCTGCATTGGCATGATGCTCTGAGCCAGAGTAAGACAAGCTCAAGTGGCTGGAGGCTAGGGAAGGATTACATGCTTGCGATGCTTGAGACAACATGTGCCAGACATACCCAAAGAAAGAAAACACAACCTACAGCTCGAAATTCCTGCATGGAATATCTGCAGTCATTGAAAAGTGGTCACTCAGTTCATGAAGAAGAGAAGATGGAGCATCACCAACTGCAAGTTCTTGATTTATAATGCACTACTGCTTTACATGAAGGAGATGTGTTCTCTTTCAGACAAACATCTGACATAATATATATGGAAAAGACTTCCATATATATTCAGTCTTGAGTGGTTCATTCTTTTTATCAGAATCTTTGTAAAATGATGTTAGTAACTCTGCCTGTAAACAGTGAATTGCAGGAACCTCTGGCTATGTACAACTCTTTGTAATCTGATCTTGAGGCAAAGTTTCAAAGTCACAAAAGGAAGAGACCAATAACAAAAAAAACCAAAACAAAACAATAATAATTTACACGTATAAACAGCTAGCTTACATTTAGATTTTAAAAAGTTGCAGTTAGGAC
Source organism: Regulus satrapa (assembly GCA_013396955.1). Taxonomy (NCBI): domain Eukaryota; kingdom Metazoa; phylum Chordata; class Aves; order Passeriformes; family Regulidae; genus Regulus; species Regulus satrapa. The sequence continues at coordinate 10,903 of VWZN01020135.1, read as the reverse complement.
TTACACAAAAATTTGGTTTAAGAGATATACATTTGAAATACAATTAGGTTCTGAAATGCTACCACAAAGATTTTTTTTTTCCTTTTTAGATGATAACTGCATAAGAGAAAAAATAAATATTTCATACTTGTGGGCTGCTCAGCAATGGAGAAATTAGATATATTTACAGTCACATGAAAATCTTTCTTTCCCTGCAGCATCTTTGTGAGATTTCATAAGGGAACCATTTTTTTATATTTAGAGTCTTCAATTTTGGGTAAGAGAAATCAATTCTTTCTAAAACTTATGAAAGCAGAAGCTTCAGTACTGAAATGCGTCTGCACAAGTGGAGAGAGGGCAAGGGAAATAAATTGCAAACTTCTGGTAGGTTCCTGTCCTCTGAATCAAGAGAATAGAGTATTATTACACTTTTTATTTTCTTCAAGCAAAGAGCAAAATACAATGTAAGCAAAGAAGTGAGAAAGAAAAAGGACAAACATGGAAAGTCATATACTTTCACATAGAAAAAGAAGCCTTGATCCTGAAAATGCCAAGATTCTGAAAATACCCTCCCCATAATTAAAGGAAGATGAGGGGCAGCCAGAGTAGAAACAGCGACCAGTCACAGCCCATTACAGAACACTCACATCAAGCTTGTTTTGCTGCAGTTGTGACTCACTGCACCTCTTTAACAGGCTTAAACTTGAATGACAAAAAGGACTTTAAACAGCAGAGCATAAAAATCTGTGCTAATATCTGAGTCCTTTTTTCATATCATCTAAAAGACAGTTTTCTGAACTATTTCTATTTCTAGATTTCCCTTTTTTACAGTGATTCCACAGCATTTAAGTTTCACAGCTCTGAACGTCAAACCTTCTGCTCCTCAGCTGTGGAAAAGCAAGTCCTTGCACTTCTGCTCATGCAGCAGCTGCCCCCTCCCACCCAAAATTCAAAACCCAATGCAGAGGCCACAGCTGTGAGCACACTGAGACCCTGCACAGGCACTGCAGAGCGTGTCTGCCCTTCCCCAGGCTGTGTAGAATCTGGTCACTGCAGCAAAGCTAACAGGAAAGACCCTGGAAGCCAGAGTTCTGAGCGCTCACTGACACCTCTGAAGATGCAGAGGGAGAATTCCAAATTAATTTGATTAGTCCCATAGTCCTTGAGTTATTGAAAAGGAAAGTATTAAAACAATTTATCTCTGAGCTTGATAGGTTAGGTCCAATAAGTAAAATGGACCACAGATGATGAATAGCAAAGGACAGACAAGATACCAGAGATATTGGTTTTTTATAATAACAGGTTTATCAACCTCTTTTATAATAGCCTCTGTCCTAAATCAAATTTAGACAAAAAGGAATGCAAATCAAAGAATATTCCTAATCAGTGTTTTAACTACAAGATTAACGATTCATTTAAAACAAATGTCTACTCTGATAAAAGAAAATCTCATTATTTTAAGAGATCTAATAGGAGCATAAATTAAATTACAAAACATAAAACCCATTTATCTTATAATTTTTACATTAAAAATAAGCTTGTTGTAAGATGCTGCTGAGTAAAGTAGTAATGAAACAGCTATCCAAGAGTTCCAGTTAAAAATCAGCAGCTGCTTGGTTTGCACTATAAAAGATAACAAAAATACACCTTGCATATCAATTGCATCTTTCACTAAAATACACAAATATTAAAATGCTGGCCAGGATTACAACACTGGATAAAAACCATTCTAGCCATAAGAGACAGGCCAGTAGATTCACTTAATGTAGAGACCACATTGTTTAATCACTGAATCATCTAATGAACACCCTGTTACAAGAAGCAACACCAGTGTTTTACCTTGAACAGCAGCTTTTTGCACATATGAAAATGCTTGTACAAAGGCTTTTGCCAATGTAGCTAATATTTCAGAGGGAAAGGAAATTGCATTCTTAATTATGTTACCATCACAGAAATTTCAGTTCAGTGCAAAGCAGGCTGAGTCAATCGAAGGTCAAGCCAGTTAGAAGTCAAGTTCCTTGAAACAACAGGGTTATGAAGTTTAATTGTTTTCAGGGAGAAGTCTGCTGATAGGTCAATGAGTTTTATAGCTGACAACATTCATGGAAAAAAAAATAACTTTCAAGACTGAAATGGCTATGGACCACCGAACAACAAGATTGGGAGGAAAAAAAAAGTAGCTCTACAAGTCATGATATATTTAAGCTATCATTTACCAACTTCTTAAAAAATGCTACCTGCATGAGTGCTAAGTAAAGGAGGGTAATGTATCTCTTGAAAGCTGTTGAAATACAAAACAAAAATACAATTTTTTACAAGAGAATATAGAAATCTTAAGATCATATAAAAGTTGCTTGATGTTCTAATAGACCACAAAATGTCTTAGGCTGTTAAGACTTGGAAGACCTTCTAAGACCAACACCTTTGCTGTGGGGAGGGACAGTTGCAATTTACCAGTCCAACAATTAACACAGAATTAAAAATTTGGAGCAAGACAGGAAGAAGACAGGAAGACAGGAAGTGGAATCTTCAGATTTTAGACTCATCAATACAGATTCTTTAACTGCTACCAAAATTTACAGCAATTAGAAAGCAAGAATCCATTACAGCATTATCATCTCAGTTGATCTTCTCTGGAATGTGCAAGCCCATGTGGGCACCTTCACACAGCATCCACAGAAATTCTTCCTTTCCCCAAGGAAGGTGAAAGACAGAAATGGGAAATTTTTGAAAGTACTCAAAGTATTGAAAGTACTCATCCTATTCACTTGCTCCTCAGTAAGTGATAAGATATAATACTTATAGCACTCTTGAAGATAAAGTTTAAAAATAAAAATCAGGAAGCAGAGTTGGAGTCAGTCCACAGCCAATTTTTACTTTCTCAACTATCTTCCACGTATGAATAAATTAGCAAGTCCTTTCAAAGTACTAATGAAAAAAACCCTGTTTCCTCCACTTTCATAATCATAGGAGATATATTAATAACTATTCACTCCAACTGAGTAGAGCTCCCCATCTGCAGCTTCACAGCCCTTGATTGAATTCACAAGGTACTATTTGTGTATTCAGATCAGAAATCTGATTGCCATCTGTATGCACTGATTAGTTAGTGATCAAATAAGGTGCAAAATATATTCAAGAATGCAAATCAGCTCTTTGCCCAAATACCAAAGGCTCAGTTATGCACGGCCACCTGAAATGTGTCTTTTATGTTTCACAATTTGCATAGCTTTAGTATTAGTTTTCATCATCATCTACTTTTACAAAGTTAACACATTGATGTTCCACAACCACTGCACTAGTTTTGTTGGAACACAAGGATGATAAGACATTTTTGTTGTTTTAAGTTTCTTAAAAGTTGGTTGGCATGCAGCAGTCTGGATAGAGGCAAGATTGTCTTAAATTGTATCCTTTTCACAGAGACAGAAAACTGCAACAGAGACAAATTCAGCAAATAAGAGGGAAATGAATACTGAAATCAACAATATTGCACCAGATGTAGCCTCTACTTGATTTCTATACCTGATTCTACAAAATCAGGCAAAACTCACTGCTGAAACCACACAATGGTTTAGTGACATGGGAAAACGTGGTTGAAGAGAGACTACGAACAGTCTATTTTCTGCATTATAGCCTGTACATCACTGAGATGACAACTTTTTCTCCAGGTCTTTCTAAAAATATCTGTCTTAGCCTCATTTTTGAGAGCACAAAATATCCACAAGCATAAGAAGTGACTGTGCATCAACAGAAGTCAGGCATGGCAATCTCCTGCCAGGACTTACGTGCAGTTAGCTCAGAAAGCATTCTAAAAAGCTATGTACATCCTTGACCTTTTCTGCTCCTACAAGCCAAGATAAATTCATTCTGCCATAAGGTGGATGTCCAAATAAAACCAAAACTTTATGCACAGAAGCACAGCATTAGATCTATTAATTTCCCCCTTCTCCTTCTTTGCTGCTAGTGCTAACAGAAAGCCAGAAACTCTTCATTGAGTTCATTTTAGGAAAACATTTCTTAATCAATTCTTTCTTTTTTTCCTTTTTAACCTTCATCTGCTGTTGAGCAGATTTTTAGAACTGTATAGAATGTTGTGAAATTCTATAGAAATCAATGCAATATTAGATGTAATCACAAATGAAATTACCCAAAGGCAATTCAGAATATAAGTTGTATGTTTATAAAATACACTAATTTAACATTGACAACTAATATTGATTTTGATGTAAAAAGTGAGAAACAGCAAGGCTGAAAATGGTGAAAGTTCCTTAATGGTGGCACAGTCACAGAGATCAAGACAATCCATCAATTTATTATTCTTTTAATAAGCACATATAAGTTTCTACAGTTTCTTTCTTTTAGTCTAACATATCCTAAGCAAAAAAGAAGAGTTTTAGGCAGACATTATATTTATAAGTTATCTACCTTGCTATTTTTTCTCACTAATACCTTTCTTACAGGGAGAGAGAAAGCAAACAATTCCTCTGAATAAATGCCTCCTTCCCTGGTGCACTGGGTCAGGCTGGGATGGAGTTGATCCTGTTGAGCTCATATCAAGGTGTATTTCAGCCTTGTGATTAAACCAGTGTTATTAACACACCGGGGTTCTGACTTGCACAGCACCATGGTTTTCTTTTCACTGCTCTGCCCACCTCAGCAAATAGGCCAGCAGTGTGACATGAGGTTGGAAAGGGACACAGTTGGGACAGTGGACCCAAACTGATCAAGGGGACATTTCCTAAAATATGCCATTATGCTCTGCTGTAAAAGCTCAGGGAAAGGAGAAGGAGGGCAGGGGTTTAGCTTATGGCTTTCATTTTCCTAAGCAACCATTATGCATGCTGAGCCCTTGCTTTTCAGGAATTGGATGGACATTAGCCTGCCAACATCAAATGGTGAACATATTTCTGATTTACTGTTCTGCATGCACAAGCAGCAGCGCTTCTGCCCCATAGTCCAGGGGTTTCCACCTCTGTTTTTCTAATTCTCTCCTCTGTCCCACTGCAGGGTGGGTGGCTGGGTGGGTGCTTGACTGCTGGCTAGCCAGCTCCGTGCACCTGGGCACACCCAAAGACAATGCTCTCGCCATCACACTCCCCGCGTTTCTTCTCACAGTTGGAAACTGTGAGGAAAGAAGACAGATTGTGACATTTCTATTCCTTTTAATCTAAGATACTAATTGCAGTTTAAAGGGCATGGACGAAGATAGAATCTGCAAAAAAAGATAAATATCTCTAAAAAACCATGAAATGTTGATAACACCTACTCTCAGCTACTTAAGGGCAACACTGTGAAGTCATCATGCCCAACAACTGATTAAGATAGCAGATGCAAATTATCTAGTATGAATACCTCTGAGGCGTATAGTCCTTTATATGTTATGTAACCTTTAGAATTTTACTGATTTATTAACAAACGACTGAGAGAAAATAAATTTAGATAAGTGAAGAGTTACAAAACAGGGCCTAAGTCTGTGAAACTGTGATCTAAAGCTTCCTACATGTGTTTGACAAATATTGTAGAAAATACTAAAATAAAAGTGAGATATATATAAACAATTTTTTTGCCATCCCTTGTTAAAGCAGGGGTTATCTGTTTGCTACACAGACACATAATTTGGCACAGGGGCAGTGCCCAAGTATAAAACAAGCTCTCAGTGAAACCATGAAAGAAAACAAAGAACAGGAAGGTGTAGTCACTAGAACAACACACACTTCATATATAACAGTTCTATAGCTCTCCAAACAGCTCAAATTAAAAAGTTCCTTTTTAATCAAAATTACTTTCTCTTTTTCTGTCAAAACAAACAAGGACAAACAGAATTAAGTATCATCTTGGTTACAAGACAAATGTTTCATTACATCAGCTCATACAGTGATAACCTGTTCGGTAACACTGGTTTAATTATTTTGCTAAGATAAGTTAATGAATTCTGTCCCTTTTCACATATAGTTTTCCTCATCTTTATTGGACCCCCCCATGTACAAATAATGTGGACATGATTCTCAACTCTATCACAAATACCTTCAACTATAACTTTTGACTCTCCTCAGAAAATTATGTACGCAAATAACTAGGAAGAAAAAAAAAAATCTATGCCCTGATTACTAGTGGTGTAAAAAATAAACAATTCAGATGATTTAATCTCTATAGCCTTAAACAACAATTTAAATAATCCTTTTATTGTCAAAATTACATGGATTATTATTCAGATGAGGATTAAAAAGTATCATATTGACTTTGTATGCAAGAAATCCATTACTTTAAGATAGGAACCTGGTATTTTTTCATTGAGACTGGGGTCTTCACCAAAAGTGGCTGCTGCACAAAAGCTCTCCTTCCATTTGAGAAGTAGCAGCAACCAGGAGGAGAAGCTTCAGATGGGCTCAAGCACAGTATCAATTTACATGACAGTTTTCACCATCAGCCTATGTGTATTATGCACTTCTTGATGAATCAATTCACAGAAAGTGTGATTTTCTTCTGTCCTTGCCAGTCTGAAAAGGACAAATAACCCACATATTCCAATTCAAACCCCATATTTTAGTCCACATAATGGAAAAAGGTTTAAAGCACTCTACAATTTTTTCAAGTGCTCTTAATACTTTATTACCTAAAAAACACCCCCCTCCCCAAGAAACCCCAACAAAAAACTAACAAATAGAACATCTTGTTTAATGGAAGAGACTATCATAAATTTTAGGACAAAACATAGCAATAAAGTCCAATTGCTCTGTCGTACTCAAGCATAAATTGTCAACTTCAGCATAAGGGCTAATGATCCCACTTAGTTTCTGCTGAAAGCTGAAGAAGTTTGAATACACTGAGATATCCAGCAGGCCTCTCTAATATACCCATTGCTGGAAAGCCATTTTCTCTCTCTTCGCTATCTGGAGAGAAACAGAACTGTTGGCTCAAACAACAGTAACTGAGTGTTTTTTCACTCTAGTGCACTCTGATAAATAAAGGCTACATTCAACTGAGACAGGAATAAGTTTCCACAATCAGTACCTTAGGTTGCTTTGAAATATCTCCTCAAGGCAAACCTCTTGTTTAATAGTATCTATGAGTGCAATTTTCTACCATTTCTGCCAGACTGCAAAATAAGAATCAGAATACTACAAATTGAAAAGCTCTCATGCAGTCAAATTTGTCCAGCTGAGGTTCTCTGCTTGAGTTCTGACTATCTTTGAAAGTGGAGATTACACAATCACTGTCAGATTCAACGTCTGACCACCCTGAATGTAAAACAGTTTTTCTATTATTTAATTGGATCTACCTCATTGCAACTTCTCTTTGATGCCTCTTGTTCTGTCACTGCGCACCTACCAGAAGAGTTTTGCTCCACCTTCCCTCTAAGTACCCACCAGACAGTTCAGGACAGCAACAGCATCTTCCCTTCTTCAGGCTACACAGACCCAGCTCTCTCAGCCTCTCCTTGTGTATAATTTGTTCTAACATCCCAGTGGCCTTTCTCTGTATCCCAGTGGCCTTTCTCTGTATTCTCCAGTATACCCAGTATATATAAATATGTATGTATTTCTTGTACTGGGGAGCCCAGAGCTGAACACAGCATTTCAGATGCAGTCTCACAAGCACCAAACAGAGGGAAATAATCATTTCCCCCCACCTGCTCTCCATGTCCTTGCTTTTAGTTTAGTATGCAGTTGGCCTCCTTTATTGAGAGGATACATCACTTTCACATGTTTGGCTTGTCTACACAGATAACTAAATTATTTTCTGCAGTTCCAAGTCTCCTGACTGGACTGTTGTAGCTTGATTTCTGTAGATAATAAACTCATCTTCATTGCTTATGTTTTTAAGACCATCTGGGCTACTGTATCTCATATTTAAGCACTTCACACTGTCATAACTCTTCACAGCAAACCAGGTGAGCTCTCTATATAGCTCTACTCTAGCATAGCATGTAAGCACAAAAGGCAAAACAAACGTTTTCATTAGTCAAGAAAGAACTTGGATTTTCAACCAAGGCCAAGACAGTGCTGACAGAAAGCAAAGTAACTGTGTCACCTCATAAATCCCCTGTTCAAACAGGTATGGAGCTGGGGAAATGCTGCTATGAGTCATCTCTCAAATGCTGTAAGGTTACACCAACCTGAGTGTCCTCATAACAGCACTTTACATCCAAAAGTAAGCATTTGGGACTTTTGTTTGTGAACATATTATCATTTACTTCCTCTTCATTGTCCTGGCCCTTTGATACGTGATGTACAGAAAGTAGTATGTCTCTGTCTTCATTTGGCACAGAAAAACAATCTCTGTCATGCCATTGGGTGTCTGACCACTAAATTATGTCATTAATTCTGTGGAGGAGGGGATTGGAAGTAGTACTTCATTACGAGCACATACCAAATCTCAGTCTCATTTTCTTTGCACTGTTTACCTCAATATAAAGATCAATGTATCTTAAGCAGAACTTAGAATTATATATATAACAGCATGCACTGAAAGTTGTGCTTTGGAAAAATAAATGTAAGCTGCAAAGCATTTGATGTTGTAATTTCCTGATGTAGCTTACCAGGAGCAGAATGATCTTATCAGCCCAGTATCAAAACTGAATGTCTAATTCTTTACTGCTTTACAGCCTGTGTTCCTCTACATCTTTAAACAATGGGAGTAAAATGCTACCATTCTAGCAAGATATGTTTCCCACTTTTAGCAGAGGGAAATCTGTCAAACATCCCAAAGAGATTTTGCCAAGATCTTGATGTCTATTCTTTGCAGCCATTACACCTGAAACTGACTTTTACTGTTGAAACACAGCTTTTTGAGACTGTAGTTCTCAAAGTAGAAGTAGTTGAGTTTCCATTATTCTTAGTAAAATAATCCTAAAGCAGCACTGTGACAGAAATAACTGTGACAATTAAGTGGAGCTATCAAAATATAGTGGAATGGTCTCATGGTGCTGACTCCTACTTCTTACCTCATCTTATATACTAATGCATTTTAAAAGGAAAAACAAAATATTACTCTATTTCTTGCCATCTTATATACAAGGGTATGAGTTAATAAAAGTTGTGCATTAACTATGATATGTCACAAAGTCACAAATAGGATGGCAGAAAACCCAGCATTTAATACTTTGAAATGGATTACAGATGGCGATAATACAAAATTATTTGAGAAGAGCTCCAGAAGAAAATTCAACAGTAGGCAGATGTAGAACTATAGAATATCCTGAGTTGGATGGGACCCACAAGGATCATCAAGTTTAACTCCTGAATCCACACAGGGTAATCTAGAAGTTAAACCTTATATCGAAGAGTAAATGCTTCTTTAAAACCAACAAGCTTAGGGCCATAATCACTACCTGGAAGATCTTGTTCTAGTGCTTGACCACTCCCTCAGTGGAGAATTTCTTCCTAATAGCCAATCTAAACTTACCCTTTCACAGATTCAAGTCATTTCCTCACCTATAACTTGTCGGATGTCCACCCTCGGACAAGGCAGTTGGCCACAATCGGAGGGGATTTTGCCTGGGAAAAACAAT
>VWZN01020129.1:0-11784 GCA_013396955.1 Regulus satrapa | reverse complement strand
ATCTGAAAGACAGGTTGGATACTTTATAACATTTAACCCTACTAATACATGCATTTTTAATTTTATGTCTCTACATCTGCATTATGGAATGTCTAAATTCCTTTGAGTGTGTCTTTAGCAAAACAGTAAAGTGTTGCGGTGCTTTTGTTCACAAAAAAACCTCCTCAACATAAACAGAGATATCATATTTTCCAGTTTTCCTTTAGATGGTGAAGTAAATTGTAAAGTATTATGTTAGCATCCTGTTCCATTGATAGCCATAAAATACATTTTCCCACAGTTAAAATTAAAAGGTCTTAAAATATTCTAGTATGTAATCCCTGAGCACAGGTAGCCTAAAAATCCCTCCTGAAGAGTCAGTTTTTATGCACTGGACCCTGAGAGGAACAAAAGACAGCCTATAGTGCTTTGATAATAAACAAACTACTCAGTGTTGAGTTGCTACACCTCTGCTATGGAAGGTGGCTGAGAGCGCTGTTTGGGTGAGACACTGTCACCTTTCTTGCAGCTACTGTGCTATTCCAGTGCATTAAAAAAAAAAAAAAAAAAAGAGTAGAATCCTCTTTTGGTTTTGAAAGCAAGTCACTCCTTTTTTGAAGGAGCTGTAATGGTAAATTTTAGCTTTCATCTAATCCTAACTGCTTTCAAAATGTTTATGCATTGCAATCCAGAGTCCCAGTGAACATATATGGTAAGCGATACCTAAGAAAACCAGTCTTTTAACATCTTTTAAATTAGTTGCCTTTTATTTCTGAAAAGCTAATATCCAAACAAGCAACAGTAAAGATGTCCAGGTTTCAATGAAATATATTTCATAAATTAGCTTATCATTGCACTGATTTAGCATGCCTAGCAGGTGAAAGACAAAAACATGTGTTATCTTCCCTAGGGAACCTTCAATGAATGTCATTCTAGCTTCATATGTCTTTCTTCTTTCCCCTTCTTGAACTGATATAAAATTCTAATGTGTGCCCTCTGGTTCCATCTTCATTGAAATCTAGCAAAACTGCTGAAGGTAAGATAGTGGCAATGGTGCATGAAAAAAGGGAAAAGGAATACAGTGATTCATAGCATACTTGAAGAAAGTTGCAGTTGTTAACAGCACTACTTTTGTGTGTAGACAGGTTAAAATGTGTCATATATCAGTGTTAAAAATAAAGTTATTCATCTTAGCAATTTTTTCAAAGTTTTGGGGAAAAAAAGCCATAAAGCCTATGCCATGTGCATTTTTAAAAATTATTTCACATATCTGTGGAAACAAACAAATTCACTTGCTCACAATGGTGACAGTAGTAAACGCAGCACTCTTACATGGTTTTGCTTGTGTAATTTCTGTAGTTTTGAATAGTGATTGCTCTTTATTGAAAAGCTTTAACATGTTTCAATCCTTTTAAAAGGATTTTTGTTTCAAGCTTCATGTTTTCCATCCTTTTTTATCCATGGAAATGAGTTACTAGTACTAAGTAATATTTTTTATTTTCATTTTTCTTGGAAATCATCATTGAAAGTAGACACGAAAAGCAATCAATAGATCATCCTTGGCAGAATTTTAATTTATAAGCACCTCATGGTCAAAAGTTACTCTGTAACTTAATAGATTTGCACAATGAAGTAGAAAATTTAACCAAATAAGGTAAAATGACTCTGTTAAAAATTGAGCAAATCAGTAGCACAAAGTTAAANCTCATCTAGCAAACCTATATGTGTGGAAACAAGTGATCACTGGAGTAGCTGCTATGAATTTGGAAATAGGGCTACAGTAAATTTCTGCAGTGGTCCATTTGTGGAGTCTGACTTGGTGTGCTGCCTGCTGAACTTGCAGTGATGTAATGGAAAACTGCCCCAGTAAAGCCATGTGCAGTGCTTCGAAAATGTACCAATGAGCACATGGGGGAATAAGGCATCCGAGGACAGACAGACACTATCGTGCTACACAATTAATCTTCAGCTCTTCAATTTAAGTCTTCTGCAGCTCACAAGTTGTGCACAAATGCACAAGCTGGTCTGGGGGTTTTGTCACTTGCTTTTTGCCATTATTTGCTAAAAGCCAAGGATGACTTTTAGATAGTAAATCATTGAAATGATCTCTAGCCCATTCTTAATCCCATTCTTAAATGACTCATGACTATACGAAAGCCACTTTGACATAACTGTATTTAAGGCTTGCATGATATTTTTAAAATAAAGAAATAAATGCAAAGAAATTGAGTTCTGGAGACAAATATTTTGAATATGGATATTTTAATTGATTCATTGGACTTGGAATTTGGCTATGAAATTTTTCTTTGTTAAATAGTTGAGGAAAGAGGAGAGAAATATAAACTGTATTGACGATGTGAAATAGATCATCAATGTGTTTTGGACAAGACTAAGAGTGCAGTCTCATATCTGTAGAGGAGAGTTTTCCTCTTTTTCAGACTTGAAATAAAATAACCTACTGTAGTTAGTCTTTTCATAACAGTGAACTCGTATTTTAGATTTTGGACCCATATTTAAGGAGCATTCGATTCACAAGTAAATAACACAAAAATAAATATAAGTAGATGTGAAGGCCTTTGGTCACCAAAACCTTTAAGCAGACCTCTAAATGTTAAGGAAGACTTTAAGCAAGTCCATGCCTTGAAGTGGTAACTGTGGAAATAATACTATTGCCCTTCAATTGTACAGATGTAGGCTTGAATGTAAGAATGTGTTTTACAGAATTAGGGCTTTAGCTATTTTATCAGTGTTTTTATTAGGAATTTTCATAGAGAATATTCTAGATCATGTATTGTATAGCTAGCAAGTGGTAACAAAATATGCTTTTTATAAGACCACATTATTACCATATCCTTATGTGGTATTGAAATTATACAAACTAGTTTGATTTTAATCAGTTTCTCACTCAAGAAAAAAAGAGGGTTCTTCAGTGGAAAGTGGTCCGTGTAAAAACCAAAACTTACATCAGTAAGACTACGGGATAAGAAAACAGTAAAATACTCGCACATGGTAGATAATTTAAAAAAAATTAAATTACAATTTCTAATATTGGTTTGCTGATTATAGATTGAACTGAATCCTTCTCTCCAGTAATACATACAGAAAATAAATCATTTACAAAAGGATTCAAGCTCATACCAGAAGTATTTTTGGACACACTGCAGAGAGTTTGGTTAATATTAGTAACAATAAATCCAAAATATTTGGAGGGAATCACTCCATCTTTGTTAGATTAGGGTTTCTAAATGGCTGATAATGGATTCAAGTGTACAACTAAATGAAACTGCATTGCTCATAAGCATATGCATCCTCATATTCAAATGTAGTAAATCCAGTTAAGCTTCAGCCCTTCTTAGTTCTTCATTCATGAGATGATACCTTTACAGCAAAAGCAAATAAGTAAAAAGTTTCTTTTACCCCAAATTAAAAAAAAACCCACAACATTTTTTAAATATAAGTTTGAAGTTAGTCTTCCACAGATAGCCAATTAAATTATGCTAAAAATGACATTTTTAATTAAACACCAAGGTAAGCATAAATGGATTTCAAAATAATTAATCAAACATCAAAAAATTGAAACCTTTTTCTGCTTGAGCAGCAGAAATGAAAGAACCAGTCTTCAGGTCTCATAGAGATTCAATCTAATTTAATTCTCTGTCTTCTCTAAATAAACATTCCTAAAACCTTTTTTTCATCTGGGGGAATAAGGATGAGAGGGGTAATCAATATTTCTAGCATTTTAATTAAAACCGTTAGTGGAATAAATCCATTTAATTATCAGTTAATGAAATACAAGGTCATTTACCTGACAGGAACTTTGAAGGTGGATTACTAGCTGGAATAAAGTAGAAGAACCCAATGTCACAGCCATTTAGCTTCTGTCAAATTTAAGGTTAAAATCCTTTTAGACTATTTAACCTATTCTCTACCATTTTCTATTATGTATGTCAATTGGCAAGAAGAAACACACCATCAAAACTTGCCTATCTTTAATTTTTCTCCAGTTTCTGCTAAGTTTCTAGACATCCTTTTCCTTTTTAATTTGTCTAGAAAGATACAAAATGCCAATGAATCCTGAGGTATTTTGACTTACTGCAGGTCTTACTCTTGAATTAAATTAGCATACTGTGCCTAAAGATTATCGGGAAATTATTGCCAATTAAACAAACTGAACACAAATGTAGTGTTTATATTTATTAACAAGAAATATTGTGCTTCTCTATTTTTTTTTTTTTTTACCTTATGTAGTGAAGAAAAATAGATGACCTTGTTAAAAAAGCTTTTAAAGGCTGATGGCCTCATTAGATGGGTAAGAAGGAAAATGGAAACAGAAAATGTTTTCTTTCAGTACAGCAGCAAACTTCCCATGGTCCTGATAATGTTTCAATAGGATAACAAATCAAGTGGGGAACAAAACTACTGCTGGAGGCCCAAATAGTGAATACCAGAATTGGCTAGGAGAAATACTAGCATGGAAAGAAATACTCTTTCCAGGATCCTGGGACACCCATGCAATGACAAGGGTGAAAAAAATCATCATGTAAGTGGACTGCTTCTACTTTGTGATATGATTAAGTTCAGGGTTGAGTTTATGTAGTTAAAAAGAGTTGTGTCCAACTCAGATGGATATGAATTGGAATTAGAAGATCACACTTCTTTCTCTGCTATCTTTAAAAAAAGTATCTATCAGTCTGACTGATTTTGATGTTCCAATATCTATACCATGACATTTTAAACATAGAAAAATCAAATGTAGGATTTAAAAAATTGGTTTACTAAGCTAGCTTCCAAGGTGAAGTCACTTTTGTAAGTGTAAGTCGCATTTGCCAAATTAGCTATAAACCTCCAAGAAACAAAAACAGTAGTTATCCTTCCACTTTATGGAAGACATTATCAATATATTTTCAAAGCCTAAGAAAAGCGGCGGTTCTTAATAAAAAGACATTGGATGCTGTATATCACACACTAATAATTTTTAGTAATTACAGAATTGTTCCAGGTGTGTTTAAAGTTGTGCTTCAGAACATGTCAAACCCTGCAGGGTACAAGATTGCTCTTAACATTAATGTGTAAGAAGAAGTATGGACCACAGATAAGGAAGGCAACGTTTAGTATCTTTTATCAGACTACCTGCTAGAGTCAGAAAAAAACAACAAAGCTTAAGGGATGGCTCTGAGCCCAACCCAAGGTAGGTGGTTGGTTTGTACCTATCAGTGTCATGGTTAGCCTACAACTACAAATGACTAATTTGTGTTAGAAGGAGTGGCAGCTAATATAGGAGAGCAAAATCCACTTCCCACAGGGAACAAAAGAGATTTTGTATCCCCAGCCCTTCAATCCTGCAGCTGTGTTGGAGAAACAAGGCTTCAATTCAATTTCAAGTTCCAGCCCAAGTTAGTAACTAAACATTATGTTGTCCTGTTTACCTCATAATAAATATGGGTTACATTATTCTTAGAGAAGTGAAATTCACTGACTTCTGTGAATTTGCTTTCAAATTTACTTTTGCTTGCAAATCATAACTAACTCCATCAGTTGTGCAATGATATGAATTCTCTATCTTAAAAATGTATAGAATATAAGTGCCCAGAATCCTTGTCTTTAAAATTTATATATATAAAAATATATATATATATATAAAGAAAATTCCATTAACTTTGACAGAATGAAATCTATCCTTCATTTTCTAGATTTACCCTATTTTGCTAGGGATGTTAGAAGATTTTGATGCTTAGCATTTTAAAGACCTAACTGGGGTGACAAACAAAAGGAAAAACATTTAAAGATATCATGAATACAATGCATTTCATTCCCTTTATACTTCTTGTTTCTAAAAACTTTAGCAAAACTGTTTACTAAAGAAATCATTGTGGTGAAGAAGGGCATCATACCTATGATTCTGACCAGTCTGAGAGATGAATTTCTATATTTTAAATGTGATAGCTTTAGAAAATTTTGAAGTAGCATATTTACAATATTATATGAAAAGTGTGTGTTTTTACTAGGTTAAGACTGTTTTAGCAGTTCAGTTTTTAGAATGGGTCGAGTTTGAAAAAGTTTGCATAAGGAAACTCAGAAATGGCAGAACAGATGAATAAAGATTTGATATTTATATGATAGAATTTCTGGGTCAGTTATTCCATGCTTTTATTTTGGTATTTAAAGGGGAAGTATGTAGATTTTAACTTTGTGGTAATAGAATGAAATGTATAGTGTTTGTAAAATCCATCACCCAAACTTCATGCTAATGTAAACAGCAGCATGCTGTAAAAGCAAATGGAAACTGTCTTTCACCCAAACCCAACAAGACTTGCAGATTACTGCAATCAAGATTGAAGTTTTTTATTGTATCCTTCTGTTGTCCCCATTGCCCAATGATATGGAGGGTTCCTCTGAAGCAGTAAAAGGCTACATAGGTATAACCAGCTATTTCATTAGGTTGTAATGACGACCTGAGAAGGATTTTCTGATGGGTTCTAGAGGCCTTTTGCAGAGTTGAATTATTCTACAGAGGAACAGAAGCTCCTGTAGCTCCTTGATTGTTTTACGGTCAATACACTGTGGGTTCTCTACCTCAGGATAAGTCTACCTTGATTCTCAAGGTGCTCCTTAAAATTTTTTAAGGACAGTTTTTACATATTTTGTTCTTGTTTCTCTTGTTTCTCTATTACTTACCACAGGGAAAAATATATAGTCAAATTCAAAATTCAGTCAAGTAAAAATTATGCATGGATTCATTCAGCATTACACATATATCTGGGTGTGCATAGACCTGGAAGAACTCTGTGTTGTGAAAATCCCTGTTTTAAATATGTAATCACATTGCTTTACAAAAAATAATAGTTTTCTGTTCACTTTGAGTTACTCAGATGTATGTCAGGACAGGCTTTTGGATATTTATGTTGGTTTTGGTTTAGCTGTGGTTTTGCAGGTTCTAAAATATGGTGAATTCAACAGGATGCCATGAAAAGGACTCAGCAGAGTATTTTTTCAGCTGTAAAACTCTATTACTTTCAGGGAGAACTGTCAAAATTCCACAATATGTCCTGAAGACTCCCACAAAATCTGGCAAATTGCACCAAACAGACCTAGCTTTTTTTAGCTAGAAGCATTTTACATTCAGTATCTGGAAAGCCTTAGATTTGAGATGTGTGTGTATGTGTGCTATGAATATGAAACACAATGTAGGATTTACTCCCATGGAGAAAAAGTACTTAAAATTGATTAAGTGAATCTTTCCAGTTTAATTTTTTTTTTTTTTTAAATCTTTGTTTCTTTCATTAACGTTCTTTACCAGTTACAAAAAAGAAACAGAGCCATGATGTGACACTGATGTGGAACTTGTAAGGAGCTTCAGAAAGGACATACTCTTTTTCCCTGCACGTGTACCTGCTTTCTTTGAGGTGACCTGATATTGGGATGCAATATGGATAGAGTATATAGTTTTTTAACATCAGCCATTCCTTTCACTGCCAAATACAGTGGATGTTCAGAATGTATACAGAAATTGCAGAAACAGGTTTAAGTGTAAACTGAACCAATGGATTTAGCATTCTGAGAATTATATAACAATAATTAATACACGTCCCACCTTTACATATTGAGAAAGAAAACACAGGAAATAAAGTGAGTGGACTGGATCAGAAATCCTCTTCATGATAATAATGAGTTTGCAGAAATGAAACCTTATTTAAAGCAAAGCTGTCAGAATGAAATGGATAAATACATAGCAGAAGGAAAGGGTAAGGAAGTCGAAGGTATCTTTTCTTTGTTTGGAAATGTCTTTTGAAAGATGCTGATAAATTTTATTTAGAGAAAGGTTTTTAAGCTGGAGATCGGCAACATTTAATTTCATGGACTTGGATGCAATTCCTTGTGTTATAATATGTCTGGAAACATATTATGGTGTTCTAAATATTTTCAAATTTTAATCCAGACTCAAGAAGAACTTGTCTGTATCAAAGAAAAGTTCCTGTATTTGATGTGAAAGCATGAGCATAACTGTACTTGTTCTCTTCCTTGTGGGGCTCCCTCGATTACAGAGCTTCTACGGCTGTAAATGGGCACTGCTGTGCAGAAAGGCTGATCTTGGGCCAGCTCAGTGGCATCATTTCGGCTCTCCAGTTACTTGATGTCTCAGAGATGATGGCACTCAGCAGTGAGCTTTGTGACACAGCCTGAAGCAACAGGTTGGATCTTGAAGAAGTTATTTAGGCTTTGAACAAACTCCGGTTCATATTCATACATATTTGCAGTCATAGCATGATAAAATGAGCATGACTGGAAACAAAGCTGGTACTGTTAAAATGACATTTGTTTTCAAAATGCCAGCGCTGGAAAATGCTGTCTTGGATTCCAACATGGAATTGGTAGTAACCAGTGACTCTGATTACAACTGAATTATTTTAATTTGAAAAGTAACTAGATACTAGACACATATATAATATACACATTGAAAATTCAATGCAGAAGTTTTGAAGTATTATAGGAGCTTCCTTCAGATTTTAGATATTCTTAAGAAATATTTTCCACCATTTTAACTGTTCATTTAAAACACAAATGTACATTTTATATGCCTATTTTTCTTTTAAAAATATCTTGATGCATTTAAAGAAAAAAAGAATTTATATGTTGCATGATTTACAGTGTTGGAAAAAATAACATAGTCATAACTCTGCGTTTTTTGTGATGCATGAGGATCAGATTTTTTAATGTTGGTTAATGCTTTACTAATTAAAGTGTGCATGTTAATTAAAGCAGAGGCTAATGTTAATTACCTATATTAATGGAATCTCATGTAGCACCTGCCTGAAGCAATGGGTTCAATTTTCAAAATATCTCAATTAAGACTGAAACTTTTGATTTGCATCTAGTAGGGTTTCAATTAACTGCATTGCAAACTTAAATAACACACTTAAAGGGATAATATCACCAATCACATGCAGCACAGTGGAATTGGTCGGTTCAATTATTGACTACGGCTGTGAGAGCTTTCACAGTCGGTAGGTAAGTACTATGGTATTGGCAAGTGATTATTGTCTAGGGCTGTCATCACTTCTGTGGCTGTTGTAAGAGAGATGTTAAATTGCTGTACTTGGGTCTCAGTGCAATTCCATTGTTGAGTGAGACAGAAATAGAATGATATTTTCTCACATCCAGCATTTAATGGTGAAGATTCAGCTTGTTCCTTTGAAATAAATGACCACTGTTCCATGACATGGTAAGGCATTTTATCAAATGGGAAAACAGCATTTGTGATGAAGTGCACAATGTTGCAGGGTACTTCTCAGCCAAACCATGAGATGTGATTGTATTCCCAATCTCTGTTTCAGCCACCACAGCATTACGTGTTGACATAGGAGCTTTTAATGAGCAGCTTCAGGAAGCGATTAACAAAGCACTAGAAATAGATGCAATCATGCTGATTGGAAATTCTACCTAAGCTCCATAAATAAGACCATAATGTCCTGCTACCATACAACTTTCTAGGATAATTATTTCTGATAGCTCCAAGACTTGAACTTTTAATCTGAGCCTACTCCATTGAAATACTGATGGTTCAGTTACAAAGAAATCAAGATCCCCCAAAAAGCATGCTAGCATTTTCTGGTTTGGACACACAATTGAAGAGTGAGTGTAAGGTTTTGTGATCAGATTCAAATTTTGTATGTACATGCAATGCAAAGGTACCTCTAAGCATGATTCCTATGTGGCATCTGTGGAAATAGATTACCACAAAGTCAGTTCTCAACCATGCTCAGCAAAGAGGACCTGGAGCACAAGGTTACTTGTGTGGCTATAATCTCTCACCTGCACTTATCTGTTTTCCTGTTACAAATACCCTTAGGCTTTAGACCATTCCACTACATGCATCCTGATATCTCTGTATAATAGATAGCCTATGCCTATTAATAAAACCTTTAATATAACTTTCCATTGTAACACTCAGGCTTAATGCCTCCATTTTAACTAATGCTATGACAAATGCAAAAAATCTCCACAGTATCAGTCAATCTGTTTAAGAAATTTGTGAGATTATAATAAAACTTTTTTACCAAACTGCTTTTAAAATATTTATTAAAATATATTAACAACCATTGATTTACCAGTTTATGACCTCTCTTAGATCTAGATTAATCAGTCTGTAATTATACTTGTTGATGTTTTCAAGGAGCTTGTGTTCCACACCATTTTGTCATTAGATGGTTTAGAACTCATGCTTGGTTTTGCCTCTGGAAACATATTACAGTCTGCTATAATCTGAGTTCCCAAAATTCCCATTTAGTAATAGTCAACTTCTTTAACAGTATAATATAAAAACATAATTATTGTCTTGTTTATTGTTACCGGTAAAGTGCATATTTTCATTAAAGCTTTCCCTTGATATTTTTTTTGGTAGTAATTGAACTCCATATACCTTGAGTCACTATGCATCTTATTTTAGCAGCAGAAAAATCACATTTTCATGGGTCAGGTGTTACATTAAAAATATGCAGAAGATATGATTATTATACTGTGCTATGTTATTGTCATCTCAGTTATGCTTCCTAATGTTTGAAGAAAAAAAAAACCTCTGTAAATGTCCCATGGACATTTGTTACACACATATGTCATCTCTGGACATCTATAAATTTAGAAGGGTGATTTTTCTATTTTTCAATCTGTCTCCTTTTAATTTTGAAACTAAAATATTTGTTCATCTCCTTTTAAACAACTGTCTAAACTTTAATAAAAAAAGCTAAATATCTCAATTTTTTTGTCTCTTACTAATACAGAACTCTGTAATAATAAATCTTGTATAGCTATTTTCACTACATTATAACTGAGAAATACTACAGCAGCAAACTGGCAGAATCTCATGTAATGGTCATGTCTTTGATGAAAATCTGTTGAAATCATTGTATTTACAAGATTACTGAGATTAGGTCTCTCTGGGTATTAGCTGGCCCAAAGGCACTTAGCCAATTAAGGCTATTGGAAAAAAAATGAAAGCAATCCAACCTGAAGCTTTTTAAAAGGAATCTTTAACACCATTTACTTCTCCTGTATGGGGACTATAATATAGCACTTCCAGTATCTTGAGCATGCTTCATTTGGTTTTATGTAGCTGGAGTGGTTTTTTTTAAGTATTAGAGAAAAGAGTTTAATTCATTGTTTAAACAACAAAATAATATTACATAAAACAAGTAATAATACCGAACAAGCAATGCAATGGTATCATTTTATTAAGGAAGAAGATGGCTATGCTAATTTGAATGGATTTCTTTTTTAATGGTGATTTGAAAGGCACAGCTGTAAAACTCTTATTCTTACATTTTGGCATTCATACTCCTCCTGGAATGTTTTCTTTATAAGTTAAGAGCTTGGATGCTCTAGCCAAATCAGCTGTGCATGTTTGGGTCTGGCGTCATGAGAAGCTTGTGACAGAGGCCTTGACAAAGAGTAAAGCTACAAATACACAGAATGCAATCCCTTATACTGTAGCATTTTCAACAAAAATAGAGCATGTTGGTTGAGTCAAATTAGACAGACATAGGCTGGAACGTGTGGTATCTTTTTTGAAGGGTTCATGTAAGACCTGGTTGTGTGAGATTATAATCTCACAAATTTCTTAAACAGACTCTGGACACTGTGAAAAGCTCACCTAAATAAGGTAGCTAAGGAATATGAGTACTGGATATTGGCTTTATTTTTAAAGATATTTTTTGACATTTGATACATATAATATAAAGATGAATCAAAATCTACCTTAAAGTTCTGAGTGAAAATGTTTCAGCTGCATTTTGTCTTGGTAAAGCTATAAGG
>VWZN01020127.1:262268-289753 GCA_013396955.1 Regulus satrapa | reverse complement strand
AAAAAAAAAAAAAACAAACAGGATCTGGCAAATTCCTAGGCTGCTGTTACTTTTGAAAGCAAGTGTTAAAATATTAAAAGATAATGCACTGTTGTTCACAGATTATTACATTTTTTTTTCAAAGGAAAAAAAATATTCCCCTTAGTCTACCCTTTGAAGAAGACTTCAAAAACACAGAGAGTTTTTAATCTCCAGGATCAAGTGATAACTTGGAAAACTCCTCCCTTATAATTGCAGCAATCAACAGTGGTTGTGCTGCATTTACAGGGTTGAGAAAGGTATCATTTGGTGCTACGTCCAGTCTGTTATTTAATGTGACATCTGCTCCTTTTCCCAGCAGTTATTTTCCTATAAATGGGACATAAATCAAGGTAAAAAAAGTATATTTGACAAATTTAATAGTGCTGGGGAGGAAAAGGATCAACTTTACAACATCAAGGCTGTGTGTTTCCATACAAATAAGGATTCAGAAATGTGCATGTGACAATACCTAAAGAAATATAGCTGTTATTTGTTATTTCATTCAGCCAGGGCTCAGTTAGCCACCAGAGGAAGAAGGGGAAGATAAAAAC
Source organism: Regulus satrapa (assembly GCA_013396955.1). Taxonomy (NCBI): domain Eukaryota; kingdom Metazoa; phylum Chordata; class Aves; order Passeriformes; family Regulidae; genus Regulus; species Regulus satrapa. The sequence goes on along the minus strand of VWZN01020127.1, from coordinate 289,181 downwards.
TAATTCTTGTTTCTTTTTTTGTTTTGTTTTGTTTTGTTTTTGGGTTTTTTTTTTGTTTGTTTGTTTTTGGGTGGTTTTTTTTTTTTTTTTTTTTTTGGTTTTTTTTTTTTTTTTTTTTTTTTTGGGTGGTTTTTTTTTTTTGGTTGGTTGGGTTTGTTTGGTTGTTTGTTTTTTTTTTTTTTTCTTGAATGCCTATAACCCCTTTGTTTTCCTGTCACGAAACAGTAAGAAGGTTGCCTTCATCTCTACTCCTAAAGATTTCTTGGGATCATTCTGATAGTCAGCTTGAGAGAGGTGAAAATGCATTTAGGTCGATAGATGTATATTTTTGGGTAATAACCTAATTTGTGCTGAGCAATAACCTAAGACGTGCTGAATCTAGGCCTTATTATTTAAATCCCAGAAAGGAATCTAGTGATTCTAGTAATTGTTCATATTGCAAGACACAGTAAAAAGTTTCTGAATTGTACTTCAGGCCAAGTAAAAGTTGAAACACTTAAATATTTTAGGATTGTAAGAGTAATTACTTGGAATTGCTTTGCCACACCCAAGAACTAAAAACTTTCTCAGGCGGGTGGTTGTCTACCAGCAATCCACTCATGAAAATCTCCTTTATTGATGTGTCATACTGCCCTCTGCCTACAGATTTTTATAGAATCGTGTTACAACTCTTGCAGCAATCAAAACAAACAGTACAGACTCAGATTAATTCTCTCATTCTCTTTGTGTCTAAGATGACATCCCGTGGTGAAATGTTATTCTGTGCATATGGCTCTGAGCCATCCATATGCAAAGGCTAAATTGCTCAAAGAGAAAACGTCCTTGCAAGGTTCAAAGGTCTTTTATGATTTTGCTTTGCCAGCACTGATAATTTTAAATGGGTTGTTAAGTCCTGAAAAGCTCATCTGGATGACAGCTCATATGCATTTAGGTTTGCTGACGATTTCTGAAAGGAACATGAGAGAGAATAACTTTGTTTCATTACCATATAACCTCCTTAAGAGAGAGCTCTCAGTGACTTTATAGCAGTAACTGTGATTAATTACAGCTATTGAGAAGATCAATCTGGCAGTTAAAATAACATTTGTTTTTCATCCTTTAATATTTCCCTGTGAAGAATTCATCCCAGATATCAGAGCAAAGCCATGTATGTGTGTTCTACTCTCCCCTGGGCAAGTAGATGTGAAGGTTTACTTCACAACACTTTTGATGACTTTTATTGCCTTAATCCTTAGGAAAATCCCCAGCAACAAGAAAGGTCATGTTTTAGTTTTCCTTGAAATTCACATATTTATCCTAGGCAGATTTAGAATTAAACCTGGCAAATCCTGCCTGGTTTTGGTTTGTTTGTTTTTTGGGTTTTTTTAAGTATTACTCATTCCTTTGAACACAAATAAGAACAGGGTAAAACCAAAGAAAAGCAAACAATCATTTAAGAAGTATAATTAGATAAATTCCTCTGCAGGATGAAAAGACTGAGCCTTCTGAGGAAACTTTGCAAAATGTGAGCACCCACAGGTCTGCAGATCTGCTATTCCTGGAAGTCCCTGGCACTGCAGTAGTTTGAGCTGCATCTTTAATGTCAGTTCATCACCAAGAATTTCTATCTTTGCACTGTGACAAAGCCATATAGCTCTTTTACAAAAGGGGAAATGTCAGAAACAAACACAATTCTGTGACAATTTATTCTGGAATAGAAAAATCTCGATGTATTCCTTGGGGGATGTTCTTGTTTAGCTCATTCTTTTAGGCAGTAAATCTTTGCTGTCCTCTCCATTTTCCTCCTGGCTAGTTCATGAAGATTCCCAATGCATCCAGATTTTGTCCTGTGCTTTGGATGAGAAATTTAAGCACACAACTGACACCCCCATGTCCCCAAAGGGGAGACAAGCTCCCGATGTCCCCTTAGAACAAAGCAATGGGACGGCCTTGTCCACATTTTCCTACTCCAGCGTGGCTCAGAGCGAGGGAAGATTTGGCACAGTGTCAGTGTCCTGGCTAGACAGGTATGAATTCTGTTCATCTGCAGTCCAGTGATCCTCCTCTGGTGTGAAAGTCTTCCTGCAAAGCAAAGGATTTGCTAGACCTGAGAGTTGCCTTCTGCAAAGCTCAGAGGTGTTAGCAGAGTCCAGGTTAAACAAACTGCAACTGCAGATCTTTTGGCATCAATCTGAGCAGCAGACATGTTCAGGTGACAGACAGCTGGCAGGAAATGGATTTTGAAAGGAATTACACAGCCCCAGGTTGTGGAGGATTTGTCATTTTCTTATCTGGCATTTTGAAGTTCTAAAAGCAGGCAGAATCTTCATTTGGGGTTCGTGTGAAGAGCTTGAAATTCCTCTAACAGGTAGCATTAAAAGAATTTTTTTTTTTTCCTTTTTCTCTTCCCTCTTTTTCCAAGTGGAATATAAATATGTTTGTTTGTTTGTTTGCTTCACTAATCCTTTAAAATCTTAATAAATAAGCACACCAACGTACACTATTTTGAAATCAAAAGCAGATTTCTAAATGAGTGGTGTTCTAAAGAGAATCTTTAGCCAAAGTGAAGTAATTCCTTTTTTTTTTTCCAGATGGAAAATACGTTATATCCCTGCTCCTACTGGATCTTCAGGCTGTGGGACCTGGTTCAGAAAAGCTCGGGGAAGCTCTGGGGGTTGGACTAAGCTTTAATGAGGCTTTAAATGAGTCTTAAGTTATTTGTGAATGGGGTTCAGAAGATTCCAGTCAAAGCATGATTTTCTGTTTCAGGATTTGTCTTTTCCTGCTATTTCTTGTTATTTGATCCTTTCATGCCCAAAGTGTCCTACATACTTTGGCTCGTATATGCTAAATCTTTTAATTCAGAGTTCAGGGATTTAATGGAAATTTAAGTGGAATTTAGCCAGGCTGCACAGCAATTTGAAGGATTAAGTCTTTTTCATATAGCCTACTTCTCTGTATTAGAGCACTACCACCATTTTTTTTTGTTTGTTTGTTTTGTTTTGTTTTGTTTTGTTTTGTTTTTTAATACTAATATTCTGGAAGGATGATGTGAAAAATTGAATGGTTGGATGTTTGGTAGCCAAATTTCTGTTCCAACAGATGTCTAAATCTAAAAAAATTCTCAAATACTTTAAAAACAGCAGAATGTGGTATTTCAATGCATTTTATTCTTCTAGATTTCCCAAACCACTTACCTGTGTTTTGACATCAAACAATTCAAGCTTTTCTTCTTTCTGAGAGCTACAACCTCAAATGTTTTTAGAGCCATCAAACCAGAAACTTGTTTTTCAGAAAACCATTCTTCCACATCACAGCCCTAGAACCCTTGGCCAGCATTTATACCTTCCCTATTTGCAAAATAACATACCATAAACCTCAAGAAGATTTAGCAGGATATTGAGGACAATTTTTTTAAAAATAAATTTTAAAAAAAAAATTTAAAAAAGGTTGGCAAATCCATGGTCTCATTTGCACAAATAAGCATAAAGAATTGTACTCACAAAAAGTCCGTTCGGCACAAATGTGAGGGATAGGAGAACCCTGTGGCCAAGAAACCTGACGTGCAGGTGAGGCACAAACCCTTGTGCAACCCTTCTCCTCACTGGCTTTGAGAAGAAATCAGAAGCTACCTCCTCTCATGAGCTCTGCAGTTCAGGGTCCTATATAAAACAGAGCTGAATTCATAATATTTTTCCCAAGGAATTTGAGGGTTTCACATCTTCAGTTTGCAGTAGGGCCAGAGTCAGTGCTGTGAGAGCGGGGTGCCATCATCAGCATGAAGGTTTTTGGCTGAGGACCAGTGAGAATTTTGGTTATCATGGGTTTGGCAGGATCTCAGCAATGTCAAAATGATAGACCAAGACATTCAAGGACATGTGTGAGTAGTCAATATCTTCACAGGTCTGGATACTTAGTGCACACTCATGAATGAACAAGTGGCTGGAAATTACCAGCTTCAACATTCCTTGACATTTTTAACATTTTCCCTCACATGTAAAACCATTAACATCCCTCTTTTTGTGGCTTCTCTAGAACTCAGCAGTGACAACAGGGACACGTATCTGAGAAGAGATGCTCTGGGAAAACAGCTCTTTTAACACAGCAACCCACAGGCAAAAGTATTCTCACACTGGAAGAGCAAAGGAAACATATTACCAATTACATTGGTAATCCAAATAATCTGTGGATGGTTAAAATAAGTAGTTGGGAGAAAATGAAAGTTGATTTAAGGCGCTTTAATGAAAGTTTCTAAGGCTAAATTGTAGTGATAAGATACTGACTTTTTTCCTTTTTTTTTTGTTTTTTTGTTTTTTTTTTTTTTTGTTATTAGACAAAAACAGCACTATGATTCTTTTTAATAGGTTATAGAAACATCTGTTATGATACCAAACAAAAAGGTACTTAATCTGAAATGATGCAGTCTTTTACATTTAGAATGCAGCTCGCTAAATGAATACTAATCTCTTAGAGAATAATATGCCACCTTTACCTTATTTATTACAGACATATTGTCATTATCAGCTCTGCTGAATCAAGGTGACATCATGTGGGACATAATGATTGCTTGTTGTGTGAAGTAATCAAAGTATATCCCTTTGGATTCCTTTGGATTATTTTAAACTGAAGCAAACTCTGAGTAAAGCTCTCTCTCTTTCCTCCTTTCTCCTTTTCAATTTTACTAGGTCATCAAGGCTAATGACCACCATGTGAGATTTTAGCTGAACATGACACAGTTCGGCCTAGTGTTTTTGTTTGTTTGTTTGGTTTTTTTTCCTAAAAGACATTTGGACCTCAGGACCAAATAAATGTTTTTAGTTAACTCTAGTTTCTTCATGGAAAATGTCCTGGCATTCAGTGTTATCCAGCTACTAAAAGGGATCAGGACACTATCTTCTGAGGTCTGGAAAGATTCATTTCACTCAACCCAAGACATTTGCAGAATCAGTTTTAAGTTATTGATCTCTCACTGCTGTCCAGGGGCTCCTCCATTGTTGTCACTCCCCTCTCTCCATTTTCTTTCCCCAAGCAATAATGTCTAAAGTTGAAAATAAGCCCAAGGCAGCAATGTCTTTCCCTGCATCAAACCCTTTAGATTTTCAAGACTAATATAATTAATTTCTCTCCACTCAGTAGCACCAGGACCTACATTTAAATATCATTATTAGTTTAAATGTTATTCTAAGTGACGTAATATATTTATTATTTAAATTCCTTCTAAACTTCCCTAGTCTGTGCTCTGGACAGTCCATAAAAATGTATTTTGATCTCTGAACCCCATTTTTATGGATTCATGGAAACAGACTTACTAATGAAATAAATACATAAACACACACATAAAATACATAAAAGGCTTTTGGTGTTCAGAGATTATTGGTTTACAGGCAGATTGCTTGTTCAGAGACCCTCAATTGAGTAAGTTAAAGCCATGGCATAGAAAAAGTTATTAAGAGTTACTGAGATTTTTGCAGCACTCTCCTTACTCTCCTCTTGTTGTGCTACCTTCTGAAATATCTGAAATATAAGCACTCCTGAAAGCATCTCCCTCTCAAAAAGAAAAGTACATGATGTTTGAAAGTAGTTCTAAAGAACAGGGACAGAAAACAAATGGCAAGAAGACCTTTCATATATAAGTATATTTTTTAATGTATGTGTCAATGTGTATATATATTTCTCATACCCTTTTTGCTTTGTGCAAGGTACTCTTATTGGTTTATAAACATATATATGCCAGTGCATATATATGAATGCATTTAGAAAGAGCAGAAGGCCTTGCACTGTGCTGCATGTGTCTTTGCTATTACAAAGTGACTGGTACATTATATTTATTAAAAATCAATATGTCTTTTACAGATACATCCCCAAGCCATTGCTGTCTTAATGTTCTGCCTCTAAAGAACAAGACTCTCTCATTCAGCCAAAATACAATTTTCGAGCTTGAACTCTTGGATTCAATTTGTTTTTAAAGAGAAGTCATCCATAAAGGTAATAGATATGGTGGCAGTTTCTTTAAAATGAAAGAAAAAGTCTATTCTGTAGATTTAAGATAGAAAGATTAGAGAAGTGCATGAGTTGTGCACAGTGCACACAGGCTCATTCTGCTTGTTTAATTTCTAAATAGGTGTATGTGTGACTGTTTAATACAGCACAGCTCACTGAAGGGCCCAGAAGTGATATAATTGTGAACCTTGCACAGTTTAGATCATCACATTTAAGAAACAGGTGGATGGACATCATTCAAGGACCTCTACTTTCCTCTTGAGAGCTTGTTTGATCAAATATTAGTGCTGCACAAAGGGAGCAATGCTGCTTCCAGACTGTGGAGAGTTGTTCAATGGGTCCAGTTCAGAACTCATTTTTGGATGAGACTATGACACCTTCCCTATTCTTCTATCAAAGGTTGTTCAGGTTGGACATCAGGAGGAATTTTTCCATGGAGAAGGTTGCCAAGCATTGGAATTGGCTGCCCAAAGAGGTGGTGGAGTCACCACCCCCTTGTGGTGTTTAAGAAATGACTGGAGTAACATTCAGTGCCATGGTTTAGTGACAGGGTGGTGTTTGGTCAAAGGTTGGGTTTGATCATCATGGAGTTCTTTCCCACCCAAAATGATTCTGTGATGTGGCATTGGCCCATTTCATGCAATTTCATAAAATCTCCAGTATCAGACATCTGAAGACAAGTGTAAGAGCCAAGTAATTGTCCAGAGATACTTTCCCCAAATATTCCAGTGGCCATGTATATGGAATATTCCAATCTGCGTTGCAAAGACATCCTTTGATAGATTTTTCTTCCATGAATTGCTAATATATATATATTTTGATGCAAACATTCAGTTTGGGACAAAGAGCTTCTCAGCTTACATATATTTAGACAAATTTATATTAAATTAAAACAGCATTAACTAAACCTGTCAGGTTTTGAATGACATTTGCATTATCAACTTGAAGCTCAGGCAGGCAAATTCTTAGGGTTTAGTCATAAAGACGCTTTCTTAAAGTAGGTGCACTCTTAAAACATGCAAACTGGATAGGTGGAATACCTCCTGTTAATTCTGGGAACAGCAATGCCACACGCAACTGGGTTAGTAGTTCACTCATCCCAGTTTACCCATCAGCTTCAGTTTGTTATTCATGGGAAAAAGTTTCCCAGCACAGCAGGAGTCTGGTTGGAAAATGGGGCTCTTCCAGGCTGTCCCAGGCTGAGCAATAAAAGGCTGACTGAGAAATCAGTCCCCAAGCTCTGTGCTAAAACCCCCAGTATGCCAATTGTCAGATTGGAAATCGGATTGCAGGCCTTGCAATTAAAGAAGTAGTCAGAAGAAGATAAGTTTTAAGTTTTATTTCCAATTCTCGAAGCTTTCCTTACTGCTCTATACCAACACAGCACACCAGTCTCTAAATTTCTGGTGGAACTCTGTTTATCAAGCCACACATTTATCTAAGTAGTCTAGAATGGCAGGAATGTTACAGTACTTGTGCAAAATTATTAGATGCTGACATAAATGAACTCAAACAAGAGTTTCCATTGAAGAAAACAGTTGGGGAAAGTTTGCATCAGTCCACACAACACTCCACAATTTGCAAATATATATATAAACTCAATAGGAGTAATTTTATTTGTATTGTTATTATAAAAATGGGGAAAATACTGTCTAGGGAATTTCCAGTACCAATAATACTGAGACTTGTTTAGCTATTTGTTCAGTTGTTTTGTCCTGACTAGAAGTTTTCATTGTCATGAAATAGAAATACAAAGGCAGCAAAAAGTCATTAACCCTGTGACCCAAAAAAAGAAATACCCCTTTGGGTCCATGAGTAGCTGACAAAGAAAAACACTAACAAAAATTGTCCTCCAACCTACAGACTGCTAATAAAATGTACAGCAAAAGAAACTTTTGTGCCAGAGGGTTGTTTCCAGTAGTCTAAGCATCTACAGTGAATTCCCTGCATGCTATTCAGTTAAGTTCAAATCATCTGAATTATTGAATATGACAGAGAAAACCATCCTCATCTTGAAAAGAGCTGCACGCTCCTAGGGGCTGTCGAATTCAGGGAACAAAAGTAGTGCCAGGCCCTTCTGGTGCCGTCCCACTGATGTCAACAAGCTTCCAGCAGCATATCTGACAGCAGAATTCAACTCCTCATTTTTATGTAAAGCAGGCCTTTATGGTAGGACTAACAAGCCAGACCACTGCATGCTGAATTTAAATATGTCATTCCCCTAAGAACTGACAGTAGACAAAATAATTATATGTGTATATAAATTTTAAACCTTAAAATTGTTTCTATATTTTTAAAAAAACCCTATATTATGTCATCTAAAAAGATACATGCATTTAAGTAAAAATTTAGCTAATGTCTTAAGGCAAATATAAACTTAAAAAAAAAAAAAAAAAAGATGTGTCTGATATAACTATTACGCAAATGGAAAATATATTGAATATTCAGAGTCCAGTGTATTGTGAAACCTTCACTGCACTGAGTGTTTCATGTGCAGCTTTATGTGAACAATGCCATATTCAGCCACAGACAAGGAGAATTAGCTGAGATCAGAGAGCAAGAACAGTAATCACTGAATAGATGTTTACAGAATACATGAATCCAGCCCACCTCGGAGAGTTTTCAGCCTTGACAGAAAAGGCAGACAGGACCACCCTGTCTGGAGATGTGTCTTAGACCAACTTTACAGTCACTGCCTGCTGATTGTGATCCCAAATCCACTGCAGTAAAGTCAAACACACCTGGTGACATTTTCCTGACATTGCCAGGCTCTTCCCTTCCAGGCGATTGAGGAAACCTTTATACATTGAAAATTTTTTCAGGAATAATTCCCATTGGCATGCAGGAAATTCCAGGGTTCACTCTGAGTAGTCTGGTTGAGTGCAGCTGCTCTGTTTTGAAGAGGAAAGCAGTTGGCTGCAGAGGCAGTGAACACTTTTATAAACTGGTTCCTGATGCCGAGGACTGCTTCTGATGAACTCTAATTGTTTAAATGATTCCATAAGTGCCTAGTTTCCATTTAACCCAACCCTGCACTAAGAACTGTGAAGCAGCAATAAAATGCAGAATGAAGGACCGTGGCAGCTCCCGTCTGGGATCCCATCTGAAGATTGACCTTTGCAACCCTTAACAAGCACCATTCACCTTCACATTGCATGCAAAGGACACAGTTTTGTGACATCGAGGACCATGCAACCAACAGATATAAAGGTGACTTATTTTCTTTGTAAAAAAGTATTTAAGTGGAGCTCCTAAGACTGAAAATGCTCATAAATGGAGAATTATTGGTAATATTGAGCTACCAATCATCTCCATAGAGAACTGGTCAGGTCAAGCAGGTTTTAACATTGTTGTCAGCAGAGGTTCATGGAAATTCAGAGTTTTGGAATTTAGACCCCAAGAAAAGTGTTTATATTGACATGCTTAGCCTTGCCTTTGCCCAAGGAAGGTGCCTAGAGTTCTGTTCCTGATGTGGATATTTAATGGTATGTGTGTACTGAGCTTTCTTGCCCAAAGTTAATAAAGGTGAGGAGCAACCTGGAACTGATTTCCATGCTATAAATATACTCATACTTTTGGCTAATTTTTAGACTTGATTTGAAATGTTTTTGGTTTCTTATAATGCTGCTAAATATGCCTAATTTTTTTTTTTTTTGCATGCATGAGCCTCATAGCCTCATTGAGATATAAACTCAAGATATTGGTCATTTACTGTTATTAAAAATTCTATGCCCATCTCAAGGAATAATTTCTAGTTTTTTCTCCAATTAAAAAAAAAAAAACAAAAAAACTCAAAAACAAACAAAAAACACAATCACACAACAGCAACAACAACAAAAAAAACAACAGCATGATTAATTACACCCTAAGAACTCTGTCAGCAATGTAAACTATTTCTGCTTCATGCCTCTTCCCAAGTTTGTTCAGTCTTGCATTTGAGAGCAGCTGAATCCTACTAGAGTGTCCTCCAAGAAATACAAACAAAGAGACAAACCAACAAATAAGTGAACTTTGTTGATATGCAATTTGCTTGATCAATAAGTATTTTATTAGATGAATGAATCATTTTTTTGCAAAATCCCATCAGATATCTGACTCTTTATCAATTTAGTGTGAGAATTAGAGAGGAATATTTCATTCAGTAATCTTAAACCGGTGCAGAATTTCTATAAACCAAAAAGCAAATGCCTGACCCAAAGCTACCAAGAACACAATAAATTATATCACACTCATTACAAGCTTAAGCAGAAAAAAACTCTGCTAAATCTGAAACTGTGCCAGCTCTTGTAATGTTCAACTTTATGCCATAGCCTCAGAATTCCTAAAAAATGAAAACTGAACTGAAAAACAGTTTTAGAATTCATTGTCACCACATTATAGATGTTCTAGGTTTTTCAAGAGAAATATCTAAATGTAGTCAATCCTCTCTACACATAAAGGCACTCAATACTTCCCTTGAGTCCACCTGATTTTAATTTATCCAAGAGGGGATACAAGGACTCTTTTGGAATGTATTCCCTCTCCTTTGGTTTTTTTTGGCAGAAAACCTCAAATTGTTTTTTCAGAGGGTAATTATCTTTCCCATGAAGAGTCATTCACTGTTAATTATTGTGAAATATCTGCTGTGTTTCAGCTGTATTTGTATGTGGTTGTAGGATTTCTCAATTTTCTCTTTCAATGTAGAGAATTTATTTTGTTCTTCACTTAGCACAGAACCTGCTAAACCCACTACAAAAGGAGAAGTTGTTGGAATGATTTTATGTTTGAACTGACATATTTTCACCAATTTTGAATGAATTTAGACATTGAATTGAAGAAAAACATATTAAGATATCTTCTAGAGCCACAGATATCCAGAATTATTCCTGATAAAATAAATACATTAAAAATCTCAAATGTTTTCAGCAATAAAGTATACAGAGGAAAATATAAACTGAGGAGGAGGAAATGCCATCAATTTTCCAAAGGATGTAAAGTATCATTAAACTTAAAAATAAAAATAAAAATTAAAAATAAAAATTAAAAAAAAAAAAAAAACAGGAAATAAAAACCAGCAAAAAACCCCAACAAAACAACCCCCCCTCCCCCCCCCTCAGGTGTTAGGACCTCAATGCTTTCTTATAAAACATAAAATTTTTGATGCCATTAGACTGAAAATAGCTGACTGACTTACTTCAGTATAAAAACACTTTCTTGCATGGTGCATTCAATTGTACCAGGGATTTAAAGTGTTTTTTGTAAATTACAACAATATTTATTAATGAGGTATAAAAAGAAATAAAAGTACTCAAAAGCTGGATATTTACTAGATGTAAACAACTATATGACTACTCTTTTATAATGAAAAGTCTGAAAATATACCAGATCTAAGGATCCCTTTAAACAACAACAAAAAAATTCTTCAATATTAGTCATTCTATTTTTAATCACAATGTCAGTGCAAGTTCTGTGTCAATTTTTTGGAAAATTGATATATAGGGTGATGAATTCTCTTTGAAAAGAAGCAATTATAATGAATATCCATAGTGTGATGCATCAATTTAAAGCAGACATGGCTTCTGAACACAGCCTTCAACTGAGAAAAATTTCTCTCTCCCATATGTACTTCTTAGATATGTTTGAAATGATAAATGATATTTTTCCAGAATAAAACGGGAAATGTTTCCAACATATTTCTAAAATTTATTGCAAAAAAAATGGAAAAGATAGTAATAATACCTTGGCTATTATTTAGGAAATTTCGGGGTTGATTGATGATTCTTTTTTATGCTTTTCACTCTTTTTGTGTTGTACATGACTTAAAAATCTATTACTGGGCAACAATGAAAAAAAAATCAATAGTGTCACATGGTATTTCTTTTTAATCACTAAAGAACATTGTTATTCTGTAAGCTTTGATGTGAAGATTTAGATCATCCTAAAATGCCTCCTCTTGTCTCTGGGCATGTTCTTTCTCTATAAGGTCTTACACTCTGCTTTTTATTCTCAGAGTGGTTTCACAAGCCATTTTTCAAATCTGGGAGCATGTTCTGGAAATTTGGTAAGCAATCTGCCTGAAGATGGAACACAATCCACAACATAAATTTTGTTTTTGAAAAAAAAAAAAAACAAACCAACAACAACAGAAAAGTAGACCCATGGATGGAGAAGACCTCAAGAGCTGTGTAATCTAACATTCTGCTCAAAGTCAGCTCAGCTCTGAGGTCAGGCTAAGTTTTTTTAGGTCCTCTTTAAGTCAGGATTGAGGGTGGAGGTTGCAAAAGCTCCTTGGACAACCTGGAACTCTACATGACTATCCACTCAACAAAAAAATCCTTTTCCTTGTGTCTAGTCTACATTTCTCATTTCAATTTATGCTGTTCTCTCTCGTCCCACAGCAGATATTGCTGATGGGTCTGAGTTGTCTTCTCACTGACTCAACCTCTATCAGAACCCCCTACATATTTCCATTCTTCAGCCTTAATAAATCCGGTTTCCTCAGTTTCATCTCATGGGCCACATGCTTCAGCCTCCCCACCATAATATTATTAAAATACTTTTGAAATGAACGCTTCAGAGAGATCTCTTCAGAGGACAAGTTCATTGTGATATTTTTTTTTCTAATAGAAAGATGCATTGTTCCACCCTCAGGTGATGTTACTGTGAATAATTCAGAGATGATAACCATCTTCTCTTGTAGATGGTAGAGTGCATCTCATCTGTGCACTCTAAGATCAAGTCTTACTCTACATCCCTCTAGGATTTTCTGGTAGAGTCCTTATTTGAGATTGCAAATTCAGTGCACAGAGTAAATTTACAAGTATTGCTTTTTGGGGAAAAGAATTCTCGTGTTCACAGTAATTATAGTAATTACACTCACTCTATCTTCTTTTAAATTAAATAACCCTCTCCTACAGTTCATGACCCTGCTGTGTTCTAAACTGACTTGTCCTTCTCTCATCCAGTGTCCTGGACACTGAGAATGTGTCCACCTTTCCCCAGAAGGAACCATGCTCATGTTAAAGGTTTCCTTTACTGACCTCAGCATTCTTCCACCCGTGGAAAATTATCATTTGGGGAAGCTCTGATTGCTCATCTGCTGACTCTGTTTGTTGGTAAAATATTACCAGTGAATATTTCTCCCTCTGTGCCCCTTGAAAACACAGAAAGTACGTGGAAAAATTCACCCACTGGTCCAATGAATTGAATCTTTCATCCTTTGAGCAAATATAATTGAATTGGCTGTTATGATGGTTGTTTTCAATTATTGCCTCAAAATTTATTGGCTTGCCTTCCTACTAAAGGCCTTGAGAGTTAGGCTGGGAATTCTTTCAGTAACTGCCTTTAAGAAAACTGTTGTGGTAACTAGTCTTGGTTAAATTTTAATATTTAATGTAATTGTAGTTAAAAGTGCACCTTGGCCTATTTCCATTGCTGAGCAGCGGCTGCAGTAGTAGCCAGGATTCTCCACACAACCTAAAATAATGGTAGGTAACTATATGCAAGCTATTGGCTCCTATCCCTGATCAATAAAGTCCATTAGGTCCAGAAAGTTGTTTGTTCCATCCCAAGATGATAACTCAAGATGTGACTTTCTCACTTGTAGTGGTGATAAAGGGTCACCACCACGTGCTGGGGTAGAGAGGGAAAAAAAACCAAAAAACAAAACAGAGAAAGGTTATGGCAGGGCAGTTTCAGGGGATTTGTGGTAAGCATAGACCATGTAGGGCTTTGTACCAAATATGGGCCTCTGATTTTGGTGCATCCATGGGAATGCACCCAGAAACCCCTGCTGGATAATGTTGGCAGTGATGGCTGTGCAGCTCCAGGAGCTCAGCACAAGGCAGCACCTGAATGCAGTTCGAGGATGCCAAGAGAGTTTGATAACCTCAGCTACACAATCCACTCTCTGTAATATTTAAGCCAAATCCTTTAAAGCTAGCCTAGGTGTCTTGCAAACCCCAGTCACACACCTGAGCACAGGACAGGCAGACTTTCCACAGAAGGCACCTGTTCCATCTTGCTTTTGCTGCTGATGGCGAGACTGGAGGAGAAATCCAGCCTGTGCATCCAGAGCAGGCTGTGACCTTCACTGAGGAGAGACACTGAGGGAAGCAGGGTGTGAAATTGGAGCTACCTGCTGTAATTTTGCAAAATTAAAATGAGATGAGCAGCCAGTGTTCCCAGCCAGCTTCTTGCAGATCAAAGCTGGGCTGCTCTGTTCCAGCAGTTGACAGGCACATGGACCTGGAACAGACTCGAGAGCTGACATTGCTTTCCTGAGAAATTCCATCCCCTTGCAAAGCTGCTGCCCTTGATAAAAAGGGATTAGAGGGTCATACTCCTCTCCCTGCTGAAAGTTTATCACACAGGCAGATGCTCAAGCAAAACTTTTGAGGGGTTTTGCTTCATCTAACATTCATCTCCTGCCAAATGTCCACTTTGATGTGCCGCCTGAGTTGGCATGTGTTGACGTCAGGACTGCTTTTTCTTTCCTTTTCTCCTTTTTTTTCTTTTTTAAAATTTTTTATTCCCTTTCCCATACAGTGCTTATTTGATTATTTCACAAGCTTTCTTTAAACACATTTTTAATGTCTCTGGCTCTCTAGAATTCTCCTAGCCTACCCCTCAGAAGGACTCAACAACACAAATCAATCATAAATGATAAATTTGTAATGTGTGACAGTACAACTCCATGTGGTGTTAAATCTTTGTGTAACTAATGGGGTAAATATCTGTGAGTTATGCAGGAGTGTCCCACTGCCCTGCCAACAGTAAGTGATTAATTCTGTGCTAACAGGCTATACTGATTTCTGAGTTACCACATGAAGATATATTCCTAGATTAGCTATTATACAGACATTAAATCTCACTCTATTTTATCCAAATGCACAAACCATTTTCAGCTGTATCTCCATACCCAAAAATGATACTTCACTATACCATAGAAGCATCACCTGCAATTAAAATGGAAATGATAGCAAAATTGACATAAGGTAGTTTTTTCTTTTTCTGAGAAGCAATAAATTGTCATTTATGGTTTGCTTCTGGTGCAAACCCAATCCAAATAAGTAGCAAAATAATCATTAGTAGTCTGCATATAACTAGAAACTAGTATTTGTATAGTTTGTACAGTTATTATTTGGTTGCTACAATAGCCCAGGGGGAGGCTTTCTTGAAGAAATATGTGTGATCTTACAGCTGATGGGGATTTCCACAGCTCATCTAATTTAGGAATGTATATTAGGACAAGGGAGAATGGCTTTTAAATGCCAGAGGACAGGGTTAGATTGGACATAGGAAAGAAATTGTTCCCTGTGAGGGTGGGCAGGCCCTGGCACAGGGTGCCCAGAGCAGCTGTGGCTGACTCTAAATCCCTGGAAGTGTCTAAGGCCAGGCTAGATGGGGCTTGGAGCCCTCTGGGATGGTGGAAGATGTCCCTGCCCATGGCAGGGGGTGGAACTGGGTAATCTTTAAGGTTTCTTCCAGCCCAAACCTTCTATAATTCACAAAAGAGTGAAGCCATTTAACTTGGTTCATTCCAGCTACAGATATGAGCTATGGAGTTATCCTCGCCATGGCTGACAATCAACAAGGGGTTTTGTTGCAGTCAGTTTATTTCCTCCTGAGAAAGTCTGAAAATTCATCATCTTTGCAGGGTTTTTGAATCTTGCTGAAGTCTTGCCTCGAGCTCCTGGTCCCTGTCCCTCCTTTAACCTCCCCTGCTGAGATTGACCCAGGAGGTAGCCAGGGAGGATTCCCAACACACAGAAAATTGCCCATGGCCACGGCTCTGCTTCAGCAGCAATGGTTACATGAGGAAAGTGTTAGTAAAGATTTAAAAAAAAAAAAAGAAAAAGAAAAAGAAAAAAAGCTACTTTCTCCCTTAGCTGTAGGGACAAACCAGACATCACAGATGAATGCTGCAGCCAGCCAGGTATGAAAAGTATCTGGTGAGAGCAACTCTTCTCATTTATCTTCCGAGCACTGATGCTTTCCACGCAATTTCAGCTCACATCCTTTGTCAGCCAGGCATGTGCCCTAACCACTAGACAGAGTCATGATTCTTTTGCTCCTTCCCTGTAGCCTGATGAATCTTTAATTCTTTCATTAAAACTGGAGCAGCTTCAGCAAGAAGACTTGTCATGGCCTCTCATTTTGGTGACTAAATTTATTTCCATTAAAAGCTGCTTGCAGCTTTTACTGCTTGTGGCTCCCTCACTCAAAGAAGTTTTTGCTGACATGATTGTGTTGGCAGCTCATTTTCCGCTCTGTCCTTGGGTACTGGCACCTGTTGACCAACTTCATCAAGCTTGAAAGAAGGACAGAAGTTTAGCAGATAAGTGAGTAGTGAAAATCATTATAAAGATGGGCTGGTGGATGGAGAGGGAAGGATCAATGAGTTTGGTGAAAAGGAGTCAGAGCTCAAGTGTCAGCCTTTCCACTTGGCAGTGGGGTGGTTGCATGTGCTTTTGCTTCCCATTATGCAGTGGTATGACACTCACTGGTGGGAAGAGTAACACAGGGAATTTCAAATTCCAGCAGTTGAGGCTCTGCTCCTTCTGATGAAAGTAACTCTTTTCGTTCAGAACTGCATGCCCCAGAAAGTTAAATGAGATTATATTGTTGGATCTTGTTTGTCTTCTACTTCTGTCCTGTTCTTACAATGTTTATACAAAGTTATGACAATCTAAGATTTAAGGGGGTTTTTTATTAAATTAATTTAATTTTAAAAATTCAAAATATTTTTTTAAATCTTTTAAGGTTACTCGTAATGATGGAGATTAAATAAATGTTATTATCACTATGACATGTAAATGGAAAAGAAAAATCCCAGTTGGATTCTCAGTTCTTGGTTTACCAGTAGTTTCCTACCTCTCATTTAAAAAAAAAGAAAAGGAAAAAGAAAAAAAAAATCCTTAAAATTATTAAAAGGACATTGATAACTTGAACATTTATATATTTATTTTAGTAAGTACACTAAGCAGTATTTGGAAAAAAAAATAAAATAAAATTAAAAAAAAAAAAAAATTAAGGTTCACATTTGATACCTGAAGTTGAATTGAAGAGAAAGAGAAAACGGAAGAATGCAGGTAGAAAAGAAGACATTGCCTTGAAAAAACTATTCAAATACCTGATCTTGGGAGAAAATATTGATAATCTCTGTCCAAATTTTGGTCATGATTTCCCAAATATCTTGAAATGTGCAATGATTTACTTTTCTCAGTTTGTATCTCCCCTAAGCACTTGGGATTTGACATCTCATTTCCCCCCATACAAATGACCAACACATTAGAGTTTTCATCTCAACAAATTTAATTACCATTTACTCCTTCTGATATGCTATATGGTGAAAATGTTGCCCAGTTTCATTTTTCAAGTGCCAGAGATATCTTGCTTTTCTGATTCTTAAATTATCCTAAATACATCTGTACCATGCCCCAAAATAAATTGATTTAGGCAGTTCTAAATTTGGAATGGAAGGACCAATCAGTCAATTCAAATGTGATTTTATTTATAACTTATTGGTTCTGTCACCTGGGAAGAGAGATGAAGGCTGGCCTGGCTCTCAGTGGTGCTGTGCTGTCTGTTAAAGAACTGATTCAACAGGTGAATATTAAAACTGAGTTACTTTAAGATATGGAAAACTCAGGTGATCACAAAAGCAAACTACACTGATGCTTCAAATCAAAATTCACTCTTGGTGAAAGCAAAAAGGCTGGTTGAGATCCTCAGGAGCTGAAACAAATTTGCTGCATTTTTTAATAGAGGAAAAGAAGGTTCTGAGCAGGAACACTCCAAGCCTTCTCTGGCAGCCCTGAGGGCAGCTGCTGGAGAAGCAGAACCTCCTGCTGCACCTTCTGGCTTTGATTCCTTGGGCACCTGGCATCAGCTGCTGCTCCTGCACTCAGTGACAGGACTGTCATTATGAGCTGATCTCTCTGGGGGAGGGAGACAACTGCTCAGGTGTCTTATTCAGAGGCAGAGTGTGGGGCGGCAAGGGGAGAACAGGTGGAGGAGGGATGCTGAGTCACAAGAGGAGAAGGTAATTGCAGATTCACAGTGAAAATGGGTGACGACAGCAAGGGAAGGAGTGAAAGAAAGTTTGACAGAAAACCCTGGGAAACAGGAAAAAAAAGGGGTTTTGTTTGTTTGTTTGTTTGTTTGTTTGTTTGTGGGTTTTTTTTGTTTTGGTTTGGTTTGTTTTTTTCCTGTACAGCCAATTAAACCATGCAGTGGGGATCAACCTGTAGGGAGTCTAAACCTTCAGGGTAAAGACCATATCTTCCACTAAGCATCTAAATATTAAGAAATTATACAAAGACAGATACATCAGAGAAAAATAACATCGAAAATATTAGCAAGGCCATGGAAACGCAGGTCTGATTTTTATATTAGACCAATAGGCCAAATTCCCAATTGGATACATTCCTAACATACATTGCAAAAAACAGAACTGAAAGTCATGTGTTTAACTAAGACACAGTGGAAAAGAGTTTTAAAACATTTTGTAGACAAAAGCTATTTCTCACACCCCAGAGGTCTTGTCTAATACATCAGTAGCCAAAAACCCCAACCAAGCACTTACTCTCCTACAAACAAACAATCAAACAAAATTCAAAATCTTTTGTGATTTCTAAAGTACAGCTGGAATTTAAAAAACTCAACTACTTACTTGAGGCTATTAAAAAAAAAAAAAACATAAGGAATAAGAGAGATAGAATTACAACTCTTTCAAGATCAGAGAAAAAAAAAAGCTCAGTTTTCACAGTTGTCACTAAAGGAATCTGTGCAAGACTTGTGTTGTTTAAAATATTCATAAGCAATCCAAAAAAGGGAGCAAGTAGAGAAGTGACAAAATTTGCAGATGACAGAAAATTATTCAGGACGTTTGAAACTGAAAGACATGCAAGAAATTGCAGCAGGTTTTCCTGATGCTGGGTGAAAAAGAGCGACAATTGCTGATGGAAGCCAGTTCTTGTTAAATGCAAAGGAGTAAACACAGGACAGAAATTCTCACTGTACATAAAGAGAAGCAACTGCTAAATTAACTTTTGCCAGTCTGAAAAGGATCAAAGAGTCACTGTTTCTACTCTCTTCAGAAATTCTGCTCAGAAATAAAGAGCTTTCATGAAGGCAGACAGAGCACTGCTGTTAAAACCAGTAGATAATAGAATACAAAAAACATTAAGTGGGAAAAAAAAATATAAACACTTAAATTTGTGCCTGTTTAGGAATTCTTCTCTCAATTTGAAAAAGGAGATAGATTAAAAAAACCCAAACAAACAAACAAAAAAAAAAACCAGGCAAGAGTAAAGTAATGAAAAAACTTCTCTATAAAGTATTTTGAGCAATATTTCATATTTAAGCAAATATTCTGAGACTTTTTAAATGAGAAAAGTGAGGGAGAGTATGACAGAGACCAAAAAATCATGAGCTGTGTAGAAAAAGAGAATGAGGAATGGTCAGGAGAGAACTCTTGCATTATTTACTTTTGAAAACAGAAAAAAAAAATTCTCTGAAAGCGATATAAATAAATATGGTTCTTTTTTTTTTTTTTTTTTTTTTTGTTTTTTTTTTTTTTTTTTTTTGTTGTTGTTAGGTTTTTTTTTTTTTGTTGGGTTTTTTTTTTTTTTCCCACACAGTATGTGATTAGACAGTGGAATTCAATAGAGCTTTCAGAAGGTCAGAAACTAATTTGGTTCAAAATCAGACACGTTTGTGGGAGAGAGCTCTTGTGGCAACTGCTACAAATGCATCCTGCAGGAGAGATTGCAAAGGATGAGAGAAGGTGGGAAGGCTGGAGGGACTCAGCACTCTGAGCTTTGGTGTTTTGAGCAGGTCTTTTATGGAACACCTTAGGACCACAAGCATAATTGCAGGTTCCAGCTCTTTCACCACTTGTTGATTTAGGCAGCAGTGCCACAGAATTCCTGAAATGCCGCCCCATGTCTTTTAAGGAATTGCTTTCTGCACAGCTATTCATTATTTGTTTGTTTTCTTATTTAAGGTGTTTGAAAACGGTCTTCGAGTGTCAGAGAGACCTGGCAGATACTTTCCAAATCTATTAAACTCCATACACCAAATTTTGCTTCTCCTGTGGTGTCAGTGGCCTGGAACAGAAAGTAAACCAGTTTGGGGTAAGCTCTTTTCTTTCTATTTCAATAGCTTGATTAGAAATGTTGAACTCTAAAAAGCTCCCCTGGCAAAAAAAATTGTTCTGGTTTTACTGCTGCTATTTTACGTATCCAAACCTATACTTATCTCATGGACCCCTGAAAAGCTCTTAAAATTATAGTGATGAGTGCTGCAGCTTTTCCTAGCCTGCCCTTTCTGGCTGCTTGGATAGACATTAATCCTGTATTTCAGGAAGTAGTATTTCCTGTATTTTGCAAGCAGACTGAAGGTAAATTGACAAATTAAACTCTCCATGTATTTTGCAACAGAAAAATGCAATGCCTAGTGAATCCTTGCAGTGCTTTAAATCCCTCATAAGTACTTGTAAACTGTGATTTAATACCCTTTTCAGTGCCTTTCACTAGTCTAAATGTGCTCAGCTCTTGAATCCCTTCCTAGTAAGAGCCCTCGTGTTTGGAGGAAGCTGGGAAATTGTTTAGATAAGCAAAAGAGTGCTCACAATGTTGTCTCAGGGAACGTTCTATTAGTTTTTGGAAAGATTCCAGATTCAAATTTAAAGTAAAGGGCACCAGACTGAGCTCAGGGGGGCTAGAGAAGGGTATTAAAAAGACTGATTCAGCTGCAACAACAAATACAAGTTTGACCCAGGATTTAGATTTGGCAAGGTGCTCCAAGTAGTTTCCTTAAGCAGTCTAAGGAGGAATGGTTTATTTGAACAAGTTCAAATGATGAACTATCTTAACACTGGGGTTAGTTATCCTATTTACCAGGCACAGAAAAACACTGATTTAGTAGATGTGGCACATGTTTTGCATGTAATACACTATAATCACACAGTTTAGTGTTTCCTGTACTGCAGTGAATTTTGCATACAACAAATGTTTCTCATCAGCTCTCCTTTCTGTTCTTCCTCTCCATTCCAACCCCCTGCCCTTCCAAGAATAAATGTTCTGTTACTTCCGTAGTGAGTTAAAGAAGTTTAATGTTTTTTTCTTTCTTTTTTTTTCCTTTTGGCTAATGTAAGCAGGAATGCTGCAAATCGATGCTATATTAATCATAAATCTGCTTTCTTGGTATTTAAATTTGGAGCAAATCAGCCCTTGGCTTCGCACTCCCTGATATAGGTCTAAAGACACACGCAGCTGGCTATATACAACCATAAACTCCATGTTTCCTAACAGCAAAGGTCTTGGCTAACCTCTTTCTCAACTTTGCTCCAAAGTGCCTATTAATTTAGATGATTCAGACCTGCAGCTTTCTATTCTCCTTGGAAATAGTATAACTGTTTTCTAAATTGTAGCCCAACTGCTTTTATCACTATCTATGTTTCTTGCCACCAGCACCAGGAACTGGTGTTCCAAGAAAGAAATCCCAGATACCACTGAAATGAATGGGTTTGCTTCTCTTCCAAGTAAAGGCAAAGGGAATTTTGTTCCAACACAGCACATCAGAGGTGCTCAGAAGATCATTTGGTTTAGGCTTCTAATTTGGTGTGACCTTCTCACTTCTTTCAGCTGTTCCCTCAATTGAATCTCAGCTGGTAATTATTGAATGGCTCAGTCCTTTTATGTTCATTTTTTTCTCTGTCCCATTTCCCAAATGGAATCAACTGTTGCCAAATGATGCAGAGCTGTTTGGAGTAAAAGTCTTGGCATTAACAGTCCTGGCAGTCCTGTTAGATTTGTTTAGTTTCCCTTCTAATCTCTGTATCCAATCCCAACTTCACAATTTGCCAATCAAGAAGGTTTAAAAACACTCAAACAAAAAAAAAAAAAAAAAACCCACCTGACACTGAAATAGTTTAATTTCCTTGATATACTTTCATTCTGCTTTATTCTCTCTCTCTTTTTTTTGCTTTTTCCCCCCCAAATTGTTAAACTAGCTGTGTTGCTTACATTTCGCCATCTCCCACCCAGCACATCCTGAGGTAACACGGACACTTTGGCCTAACTGTTCTCTTTGATGTGCCTGAAAATCTTTCCAGGACAAGAAGACCATGTCAAATCAGTGGGTCCAGAAAAGTTTAACTTCTCTGACACCTGACTTGAAAAATACCTGGCACTGAGATTAAAACACTGACATCCACCAGGGTCTGATGCTCCCCAGTAGGACTGTTGTAGGGGAAAACACTGAGGATGAAAGACCTGNTGAAAGACCTGGATGGACAAATCACAGCTCCTGCAGACTTCACTATACAAGCTGGAAAACCATTGAAATTGGTCCTGCTTGGAGAGAGGTACCATGTTTTAATTGTGTAATAAACACCGTTCCATTATTGCCTTATTAAACCATCTATTTGGAATAGGCTTGTATCTTACGGGCTGGTTTCAGGATGTAAATGTGCATAGTTCCTCTCCAGAAAGCAGGCTGCATAAATAAATCAACAAATGAAGGATTTTGGATTAATACTTTAGAAAATTTGGGGCTAATTCTGAGAGATTTTGAAACAGCCATTTCTATTTTTCTGGATGGATATTCAGCTCTGGGAATCTGTACAAGATCTCTGTCAATCTAGGATTTAGGAAGATTAACCTCCTTTCAAACCAAGGGGGTTTTTTTGAGACTGACAGCTTCTTTCTATCTCTTTAAGCTATTACTGCCAGTTAGTAGAAGCTTTCTCAAACAGAAAATAACACCTTATTTTAATCCTGATTCAAGAAAAGTTAACTTTATGCACTCACTCAAGTTCCACGGAGATGTAATCAGAGTCCTAAATGCCATTCAGAATAGAAATCCCATGTCATGGCCTTCATAAATATCTTACAAATTAATATATTCTCCCATTTCAACAATGTGCCAAAAAATATTAGCACTGAAATCTCAAATAATGGCATTTTGCAATTACACATTAAAACAAGGTAAAAATTATAATGGGTAGAATGTCTATCAGTTGCATCCCCTTTTCTTGACACTAACAATTCTCATCAGATTTGGATCGTATCTCCATCTTTGATATCTTGCTTAGTTGGGAATTCTATTTATGAGTACAGATCTTTTGTATTCTGCTTATTGTTCCCATAGAGGAAGAAAGGGGCGTGAGCTCTCATGTTTGGGCAAGTTTAATTTATGGTGTAACTTCAATGGTCTTTTGTCCTTCATATCCTTAAGCACAATCTGTGTATTTAATTAATCTTCTGCCTGGTTTTGGGTGATATATGAAAACTGAGTAATTTCTATATTGAAAGAATATTTGTAAAATATTCACACAAATTTCATGTTCGCATTTAAAGACCTAGGTCTGGTTGTCTTTACATTTTTCCTTGCTCTAAATAGTGATTTGATTTTTGGCCACTAAGAAAATTATATTGGTCTGAACTTCATCTAAGTGTTTTGTGAACTAAGTCTCCAGTTCTGCAATGATTTCTATTCTTCAATACCCACAACCAGCTGAGTAAGCCAATAAATATGTAAAGGTAATTCAATTAAAAATGGCATTGAAAGGTAGGAAAAATCCAGGGTAATATGAATAATTACACACCCCATGCAAAACTGTCAAATATTATCAGCTAGCCTTGTGTAAAATGAAAATAGTATTTTTTGACAAGTCAAGCAGCATACATAAGCTAAGAGGGCAATTTGTCCATTCTGCTGTATAAATACACTTGGGAAGCAGAAATGTGGGGGGGAAATGCCTGTAGGGAAATTGATACAACTCTTTAATCCAGGAGAGGACTCGTCTCTATTGTTGTTTAAATGTTAGATGGCAGAGTGAGTGCCAGGAATTGGGTTGTCCCAGTAAATGGCCCATCACACACTGGCACGATTATTTTACACAGACTGGGAGAATTTCCCTTTGAGGATTCTTTGTATTTTATTTTTTTTCCTCCAATGGCTATAAAGGGAACATGTGCTAAGTAGCTCAGATGTACTTATCTTTTACATGAGTCTGGGTTAGATTACTTTCTCCCTTCACCCTCTACAAACTGTTTCTGGGTAACTCAGACTACTTAGAATTGTCTTTGGACTCTGAACAGGAGGATATTTATTGACAGGGAAAGAGGAAAGCCATCACTTACCTCACTGTTGCTTGCTTTATTTGGGTTTTTTTTGATGTATTTCTGCTCCCCAGTTCGTGGGTGCTTTTGTAATCCAGCCCAGCAATATTGTACAGTTTAATAATCACTAAAATCAAGGAGAATAATTTTCCCTTGACCATACATTTCCGAAGAATAAAGCAGTGGCCTTGTTGTGAAGTAGAAAGTATAAGTCTAAGTGTATTAAAATTTTAAAAGGGCTTTTTAACAGAGAAAGAAGCAGAGAGTAAAAATCCGTGTTCAAGAAGGAAGAAGTATAAAAGGGCAATTTGCCAAAAGAATTCTTTTTCTGAAGGAAGCAGTGCATGCCAATTTTTAATCCAAAGCAAAATGTCTGTAGCTGAGGTCTTAACTTCTGGAACAAAGGGATTGTATGCTACACAACACTTGTAAAACAAGCAAGTAATCTCTGCACATGCCTGTGCAAGAAATGAATGGAACATTCTCAATTTATAAATGAGTAATAGTGAACCCTGAATATTTTTAATTAGTTTGTTCAGTTCCACTACAAGGAAGCTGGAATAAGAATGAGGATTTCATGGTATTAACACCCTGTACTAAAAAGAAACTCCAAACCTTCAAAGAAACACTGTCTAAATTCTTTAGCAGAGTAAACCTGGTGTTCTAGACCTCCTCCAAACTTTCATGTACGTGCTCGGATGCAGTCCTTATTACAGAACTAAACATAAGAATTGGCAGGTGTTCTTGAATAAGAAAGAAGTGGGACAGGCAGCAGTCCATGTCGTGGAGATATGAAGACAGGCTGAGAGAGCTGGGGTTGTTAAACCTTGGGAAAGTGAGGCTCCAAGGAGGTGGTGTTAGCACTTTCCAGTACCTGAAGGGACTACAAGAGAGATGGAGAGGGATTTTACAAGGGAATGTAGTGACAGGAGAAGGGATAACTGTTTTAAACTGGAAGAGGGCAGATTTAGATGCCGCCTTCTTTGGGGAGAACCATGTGGGATTGGTGTGTGCATTCTTCAGCCCTGAACCATCACTGCCCGAAAAGACATCAGTCAAATCCTTCAGTCCTGCAGCTGGGGCGTTTGAGTGGCAGAGCTGGTATGGTGTGCTCTCAACGCTGGGATGTAATGTGAGGCTTTGAGATTTTAAAATTAGAGTCTCTTGGTTCCCTAGAGCATCCCTTGGCATATTTGGGATTATATTGAATTTTCTGATCAGATTTAAGAGAGTGTGCTAAGCTGGAAATGCATCACAGAATGGTCTGGGTCAGCAAGGACCTCAAGGATCATCTGGCTCCAGCATCACCTACTAGATTGCTCAGGGCCCATCCAACCTGGTCTACACACATTGGGTGATTTTGAATCTCAAGGCCAAGGCCTAGAGGAACACAAATCAAACCTTTAAGGAGCTCTGAAATTTGCTGAGTAAACTGTGGGCACAAACCTCACAGCTGGTGTGGAAGAGCAGCGCAATAACCAAAACCATTTCTCCCTTGCCAATCTCGAAAGAATGTTCTCATTGCTAAGTGCAATGGCCTAATGTTTTGCTTTGCTGGGAGACCTAAAGGCTATTTTTGTACTTCTGAAGCAAAGAGCTTAGAGTTAAGTGCCAATCCCAGACCTTTGGGGCATTTGTTAAACCAGCAGCAGTTTCCCTAGGAGGAGGAGGAGTCGTGGCTTATCTCCTCTTCACCTCCACAGTGTAGGCTGTTATTGCCAGTCTGCAGAGAATGCCAGCTTTGTCTCAGGAGGCTGGAGACTGCACATGAGATATGGATAAAAGGGGGAGAAATCTATTTTTGAGACCTGTATGTGATCAATCACAGGCTGATATTCCATACACTTCTCTATAGGTTTGTTGCATAAGACTCCTGACAAATCCCCCTGAAGGGCTGTAATTTTTAATGAAGTTGAAGTGAACAACATCACTTTAAAACAAAACAAGTAGCATATAGAAGCCAGTAAATACACACAGGGCAGATCCTGTGGAATTAAATTGATAAAAATTCAATTTGATGAGGCTAATTATACTCAGAAGGGCTTTTCCTCCCTTAAAGAAAATCTGTTTTGTTTCCCTGTATATATGGATAATGCTTAATGGAGACTTGTGGATATTGGAGTGTAGTTACTTATAGTCTGTGTTTCTCAATGGCCCAATCATAGGTGTGGGGAGACCCTAAAATAAAGCAAAATTCCAAATTCTCTACTTCTAAGGCATAAGTACCTCCCAGTGCCTACCTCTCACCTTTCAATTAAATAAGAAAATAGCAATCTATCAAAACTAGAGCATTGCATTCATGACAGGCACAGCTGGCTCCCTACAACGCAACAGCATTACAGATGAAAATTTCCATAATTTTAGACTATACTTCTTACCTAAAAAGTTCCTGTCAAGAAAAAAATTCTTGATCACCTACCTGAGGAAACCCAGGAATCTGTCAAGTTTGAGGTTGACAAACTTTTAGCTCTGTAACAGTGCATGTTCTCTAGAGATAACATCCCTGGGAGGTAACATGCCTTGATCTAATTAGAAGGTGTCTCAAGAGCAACCAAGAGCAGGTTTAAGTATTTATGGTTCCTTGTACCTGACATAGGCATACAAAGGAATGTGCTTTCAGTTCAGCTGCCTTTGTGATTTCAGATAATATAAAAGTCTTCTGATTAAATTATTATTATTTTTCAAAGAATCCTGAATAAACGCAAACATTTTTCATTCCTCCTTCCCAATCTGTGCATTGTGTTCTTTCAAATGGCACATTACACCACTGGCCTTTCCAAAAGGTGAGACTGGATTTTCTAGCATGACAATTTTTTTGTTT
>VWZN01020127.1:250382-262224 GCA_013396955.1 Regulus satrapa | reverse complement strand
TTTTTTTTTTTTTGTTTTGCAAGCCATATCCTTTCTAGAAGTACCAGCTGTTAAAATTACAATTTATCCTTCTATCAGAAGTCTTGCATGTGCACCTAGGCAGTGATCAAGTCCATTCACAGGTTCCACCTTTACAAGTAAGAATAATGCAGCACAGAAGTCAGTCTAAATAGGTTTTCCTTCTTCTGCTTGACATTGGCTTTTGAATTTTATTATAAAACATTTTTCTCTTACACAAGCATACAGAAGAATGGATCAGTGGTTCAAGATTTTTCTTGACACAGATGACAATTCCCAGGTTTAAAACTATGGTGTTTTAGAAGTTTTTATTTTTCCAAGCTTCACTCTCCCTGATGGAAGGGTATTTAAGATCCCATCTCATCTCACCTAATGTCTGTTTTAATCTCTTCACAGACATACTCAAGCTCATTCTATGTTCTCCTTTACATAGACCCCTGTCATTCAAAACTTACTGGAAAGAAAAAAAAAAAAAAAAGAAAAAAAAAAAAAGAAAAAAAAAAAGTATTCTATCTCAATTTTTATTTTAAAAGTATAAATATAAATCAAGTTTCTGTGCCCTTTCATTACAAGATTGTTCATTTTCCCATTCCTATTTATATTCTGAATTTTTGAATGCAGGTCATTAGAACTATATTATATTGCTAAAAAAATTCCACCAGTGATTAGAAGGAAGAGTGAGAGTGCTTTCCTAAGAGCAGTGAAAGTCTATCAACTAAAGGGCCTTCAAATTTTACAAAAGCAAAACAATTCAATATAACTTGTGCTTCATCTTGTTTGTCTAATTTTAAAAGAGATACTGCCAAACCTAGAATGAACCCAAACATTCCTCTTTGTCTGTAGCCTAACTTCTTTCATAAAGCTTTGGGTAATCATGATGATTCTGCCAGCCCTTCTGAGTAACAGGAATTGGGAACAGATCTGTGACATCAGTTCCCCATTTCCTTCCTTTCCCTGAACTTTTCATTACCAAGGTCCCTGGAACATTTCCAGAGATTGAATGTCAGTACCCTTTCTTCCTTTTTCATTTGTAATATATTTTAGACATCAAAATGTACTGTAAGATGAGCATAGATTCTTTTTTTTTCCCCCCAGAGGTTAATATGAGACATAAAGAAATTAGAAAAAAATTAAATCACAAGTGAAATCTGTAGTACATCTGGAGATTCATCTTTGCGTTTTCAAATTCCACATTACTGACTGGCAAAATGCATCAAAACTCCCTTACAGCTGGCAGCCTCAGCTCTGTGTCAGTGCAAGAAGATGGAATGTGGAAGGCACTGAGGTGGCTTTTAACTCAAATAACTCTTTATCTGTTAAAATGAATATTTTTTTTCTTCAAGTATTCAGGCAGCAATCAAACTGAATCCAAAGGGGTTGGGGTGGGGGGGGTGGAAGGATAGTCTTTTATTTGCTGGGGAATAATAATAGGATATAGAGTGGACTACCTACTATCTTATTCAGAAATGCTTTAAAATATTTAAAATCTATTTAGCTGATTCTGTCAGAGACTCTGGGAATTCATTAGGATATAAAGGTATTTGTGGTCTGCAGGGAATAGTATAAAATGGATGGCCACCAGTACCAATGAATAACTTATTTGTCACATTTGAGTCATAACATTTTGCAGCCTAATAAGGAAAGATGTGCACTTTTATATGTTTAATTTACATATGTAAAACAGAGTTGAGCATTCTTTGCATACCCTAGCACGGTAAATAACAGTAGATTTGTGATAACAGCATTAACTACAGCAGGTTCATGAATTACTATGCAATGTGTCCCTGTACAATTTAAACACAGCCCATTTTTCTTCTCCCTCTTTTTGCTGATCTAAATTCTTTATCTGGGGAGCTGACTAAATATAGCATTCACTATGCCTTGAACTGGGAAGGATGGATAGACTGAAGATGGCTTTGAAGATTATATATCTATGATTGCATGAATATTCATGTTTGGAAAAAAAAATAAAAACAAGTATCTTTGGTTATTCCAACAGAACTGTTCATTTTGTTAGCTGGGTCACTTCCTAGGAAGGAAATTTCTCATAGGGTCAGAAGGAAAGCAGCAGGATTAATACTCTCTTCTCTTCTGCCATCAGTGTTTCCATGTTTTTTATGGTCTTTTCTTAAACACCCTCAACCCTTCAGAGGACTCAGGGCAAGAAAGGGTATTTATCCTTGTAGGACTTTCCTCCACAGCCAGGTGGTCAGGAAGGTCAGGCAAGAGTTGGATGTGACGTTGCCTGCTCTGAGGGGTTTATTTCTTTTTTGAGACCTGTATAAAGTTTCCAAAGAGGCCAGGAAATGAAGCATGAAATCCCTTTTCCTGGATCAGATCTCATAACTACTAGGCTAAGATTTTTCTATAACCTTTATCCACTACCAATAGAAGGGCAGCACTTAGGAACTTTTCCCTGGAATGAAAAAGATAGAAGCTTTAATCTCTTTAATCCCCTCCCAGTTCTTTTAAAATGTATATGTTTAAATCCATAACAGAGGATGGAATCTAGACTAAGAAAGCAGAGAGTGGTCAATTTATATCCAAATCCCTATTTAGTGTTTCTCACTTATTCTCTCCAAGATACTTTCCAAATGTCAAGACATTTCATGGGTTTTTTATCCAGATTTTTTCTTTGTTTTCATTCTTCTATTGAGGTATATTTCTCTCTCCCTGTCTTATATTGGTCACTTGTCCTTTTAGATTTTGGATCCTGTGCCAGAGGCTTCCAGCTTAAGCCTGAGAGCCTGACTCTCTTCTGCCATTGTACATAGTCTGTAGGTAGTAAAAATGAAGTGCATATGGATTTATCTTTCATTACCAAGTGCCCACACTGCAAACAGCCTCAGGCCACAGTGTGAGCAATTTTTTTTTTTCAGATAAACTTCTTGAAAAAATAGGAGAAAGCACATGGAAGTGGGGAATTCAGTGGAAACTTGGGAATGAATATTCAGTGCACCTTGGGGTAGCTATGTCCCTTTCCCAGGAATCAAACACTGAATTTAACAGTTTGTGAGAATAAAATTGACTAAGAATTTGCACTTAAAGCTTGTTTGCATTGCATAAAAGAATGACCAGATTGATGTGAGTTTTGGTGAACTGCTGGTGAGAAGCAAGAAGGTTTCCAATCAGCCTTTCTGGAAAGAAACCTTGAGAAAGGTTTTAGATTGAATTAGTCAGAACTCCCAGTCACACAGGTGAGCTGCCTGCCCATATTGCCACGAGGACTGGGAGCCAGTTCCCCAGTGCATTCAGGCTGGCCAGGAAGATCTGGGACATCCCTGGGACAGGGCTGCCCAAAGAGATGCTCCTGCCATGCTTTAACTGGACACTGTCACAAATTATGCCAATTTTAGCCATTTTCTGCTGATTCCTAAGGGAGCAGGTGTGACTTCTTTATCACAAAGCTGGATATTTCTTATGTGATTCTTAATTTTTTTTAGTCTGTTGTTTTGGTTTTTGTTTGTTTGGTTGGGTTTTTTGTTGGGTTTTTTTTTGGTTTTGGGTTTGGGTTTTTTTTCAGGAATACTGGGGAATGGTAATTTTCTTCCAAGAAAAAAATTGCAGATCTTAACTTCTTCTGTAAAATTTTGTTTACTTCCTTTCTCCCTAATATTCCATTTTCTGATACAAAGAAATCTGGAGTTGAGACCAGCATTTGTATTTTCAGGGATGATTTTTGTTGGAATTTTTGCACACACTTGGTTTTTACCATTTTATAATGCACTCTGTCATCGATTAGTGGTCTTCACTAAAGAAATAGTCAGAATTAGAGAACTTCTAATGGAAACTGTGGGTTTATGTGGAGAAGAAATATTCAGCAGATCCTAGTTAAAACTACTAGAGATTTATAAAAAGAAAATAAAATAAACCCTGTCCTTAATGGTTTAATCCAAATCCTTTGGGATTACAGTGAGACCTCCATGGGGAGATATTGCACATCTGCTGGGTAGGGATAGGAGGATTTATTCATTCTTCTGCAGCATCTGCTTCTTGCACACATCAGGGAAGGTGGCAGTGCACAGGTCTGATCCAGTGTAGCAATTCCACTGCTCCACAAAATAAGGACAATTGTATTCATTCCTTCTTTTCCAAAGCACTGTTTCTCAACTGCGATACTAGACCATGAAAGAACAGTGATTGCTACATTCTTAAATGTCAATAGATAACAAGAACACCTATTAAACAGCTATATGAAGATCCTTATTTAATTAATCTGCCAATTATGATGAAAAAATAGCATAAACAATTAAGTTTAAATTATGTCCATTAAAATATTTGAAGTGCAATATACTTGAAAAAGATTATTAGGCTTTAACTGAGATATTTTCAAGCAGCTACAAGTTACTAACCAACACACTTTCAGGGTGTCAATTAGCTGCTTTCTTACTGATATTCAAGTGGTGTTTGAAATGCCAGCAAAACACTTTAACACATCTAGATGCCCAATAGGTTAATAAAATGGCAATAGATTGCTTTTCAATGTATAATTTTGAATTAATGTCATTACATCTAAGCTTTCTTCAACAGTAGCAATCTAGTTTTTAATTACATTGCAAAGTAAAGCTTGCAATATTAAGTCTATAATTAAAATCTTAATTGAGTCAGGAAGTGATTACAATAAAAAGGTTGTTGAAAAGGGCATTTATTTTATTATACATGGTTCCCTATGTTCCTTTCAAAACAGATATAATATGCATATTATTAATTAGCTTCTAAATTAATATAATTTTGACTTCATGGGACTCTCTACATTGAATTTAACTATAGAAGGATCAGGCCCCATCTACACTGTCTCTGTTTACTAAACAGTGCATCATTTTCTTGGACCCAAGAATTCTCAATTTATGGAACACAGAACATTAACATAGATCAAAGTTTCCCGGATCACCAAATCCTGATTTTCAGGTTTGTGTGCCCAGCTAGGGACAAAATAAAACCTTCTTGTGGGAGATAAAGGTAAGAGATCCTCCTGTTCATGACCTGAGTAAGATCTTTGGAACACAGTGTTGATGAACTTGAGATATCACGGAGTTATCTCACCGTTGCTGCGTGGTACTGGGTGAGGAATAAAATGTTTTCCTCACATCACTATTGAATAATTTCTATTTTTTGCATTGAGGAAGTGAATGATGCATTAATTTTAGCATGTTAATAAAAATGTAGTGCACTGCATTCTAATCACAATTCAACACAAATTTCGCTGCAGTAGCAATAGCGGTTATCTCTCTTATCTGTTCTTTAAGCAAATAGAAAATAAATATTTTAGACATTAATCAGCCTCAATTCTCTTTTCAAAAGTTCTGTTTTTTCCTATATATGCCATTTTTAATAAGCTGTCTTTTTGAGCAGAAGTTCACGAGGCTCTCCAGTGATACACTCAGATACAGTCTGGGAGAATCTCTGCTTGCTAAGTAATTTACTTCATAATAAACTATTCCTATTTAGTGAAAAAACCCCCACCCTTAATTCCTGTAATACAATTAATAGTTTTAGGCTATGCTGTTTAGACATGCGGTAGATTGATAATTTTTGAATGTTTGGATTTTAACCTTGGTGAATATCAGCATGTAGTAACTGGATATTATTTTAATCAGACGGCATATTCTCTCATCCAAATCATATTTAAATAATCTGGAATTCATCTATGATGCAAATGAATATGAGATTAACCAGAGAACAAAAATATAAATAAAACAATAATAAAACACAGAGATAAAGGCAATAGGTAAATTGAACTATTAAGTTCGTAAATCTGTAGATTTGATTCTCCTTTCATCCATCTTTTTCCCTTTTTGATTTCTTGCTGGTTGTGTAATTCGTATGATTTTTCTCTCACTGGGATGCGAATCATGGCTCAGCTAGAAAAAACAAGAAGAAAGCAGTAGGATTCACCTCGCAGACCTTAACACTGCAATTTCGGTGAGTGATAACTACACTCTCCATTTGCGGTGTGAAAGTGAACAATTTTTCTGTGTAAAGGAAGCAAGGAAGAGAGGAGGTTAAGCAGCACCAAAGCAGCCTGGGTCACACAGCAGGAAGAGCTTTTCCTCTTCAGAAAAGCCACGGAGTAGAACGAATTTCTGCAACTCCATGTTTCTAAGAGCAACTTAGGCAAATGTTCATAATGAACTTTTATGATTAATTAATACAATCTCTGTGCTTGAGTGTAGTCAGCACACAAACGGCCTCTTGAAATTCCGTTCTGACCCATTTTCTGTGATAAATTATGTAAAATCATTTAGTTTTTGAAAAAAAATATTTTGCAAGATACAGATATGAGTAAAGAAGGCAGCAAAACCTGGTGAAGAAATAAATACATGTATTTTAAATAACATCATCCAGGAGTCTGCATCTGAAACTAAGGTGTTTCAAATGCAGAAGAAGAAAAAATAATCAAGGAAATTTTTTTTTGTTTGGTTGGGTTTTTATTTGTTTGTTTGTTTTTGTTTTATTTTCTTTATTGTTGCTGCTGTTGGGGGATTTTTGTTGTTTGGGGGTTTCTTTTGTTTGGGTTTTTTTGTTTGTTTGTTTTTTGTTTTTTGGGTTTTCCTGGGGTTTTGGTTTTTTGGGTTTTTTTTTTTGGGTTTTTTTGGGGTTTTTTTGGGTGGGGAGGGTTGTATCAATGCCTCAGACAGGAAACCAGGATAGACAACTCATAAAAAAAAAAATCTCAAATGGGCTAAAAATGGTGATTCAGCTTTCAGCTACTTATCAATCTATAAAAATTAGTGCCAGGAGGATACTAAGCTGTTAAATAAACTTCATCTAAGAAAGAATAATTATGAGGGAACTCAACATAAAAGTGATAATCATTAATGGATTATAAGATCAGTGAAGACAGCTTTTTGTATGGGCAGAAAAACAGTTGTGAGAAAATGCCTAAACAGTTAGTGGTGCCAATTTTCAATTTGAAAATTCAAGCGACAGAAGATGTCAGGGGCTTGGAGGAGAACTGGTGGTAAGATGGATGAGGAGATATAAATAAGTATAAATACAAATATAAATATGAATAAATATATTTTAAAAACATATATATATATATACATTCACCCTCTGTGCTGTTTGTGGAACTACTCTCACACAGTGCCACAGAAAATTAATTTCTCCAGTTCCTCAGCTGCTTCCAGCTCTGCTTAGATCTTCCCCACTCTATACCTTCCAGACGGTGGCTTGAGGCTGTTTAGTACAATGACTAGCCAAATTTTGTTTAGAAGATTATAAATATATTTTTTTCCTCCAGTCAGGCATGGCTGGCACTTCAGGATCTAAATTTCTAGAGCAAACTCCTGGGCTACTCGCCACCCAAACTTCCAAAAAAGGACTGCTCAGAAAGCAGAAGCAAGTACTTGTGTTTCTTTGTCTTATTACTTTTTATTCTTTTCTCTTGATGAATCAGTAATAGATAAGTGCAGTTAAGAGGCTGTTTACCTGCAGCTGGGGAAGAAAATGGGGAACAAATTATTTGACAGAAAAAAAAAACAAAACAAAACAAAAAACCCCACCAAAAAACAGAGGAAAAATTCATAACCTCATTTACACTTATGAGGTAAGATATGTAAAATTATATACATTTACATCATTGATATGTATGATATATAAAATCTGTTTTTCTTTACTATTAAAAATGTAATTTTCTTCTGCTTTTAAAAGATATAAAATATCTATTTCCATTTCCTTTGCTCTTTGGACCCTCGAAGTATCATATTTTTTTCTCCTCCCTTTATTTTTACAATATTTAGAAATGGGCTTAATGATGATTTCAGGATTTTAATCTACTTTCTTTATTTTCCATTAAGAAAAACAAACAAACAAACAAACAAAAAAGACTAAAATCTTTCATTCACGTCTGTGCTATTTATTATAAACAGGAAGATTTGCTACGATAACCTTAGAATTTACTACAGATCAGCTTTGACCCAAAAATTTCATATTTCCAGCGAGATATAAAGTCTGCACTGCACTGAAATGCCAGCTCAGCTGCAGGGTGTTGTAGCATCCTCCTGACTGCATGGGTGCCTCCTGAACAGTGGATGCCAACGGTGGTGACAACCCAAACCTCACACTTGGCAGCAAATTGCCTTAATCCCTATTAAACTGCTAATTGTTTGATTTCTGGAGCTGGCAATTAGGTACAGCTTCAAGGATTTCTGTGTCAGCTGCAGGTAAACATTCCTCAAAGGCTCACCACAGCTTGTCAAAAAAAATCTCTGTGGTGATACTGAACACGCTGTTGCAGATGTGTCTCACAAATTATAAATCAGTGTATAAAAGAAAAATAAAGAGGGGAGTTGTTTTTGAAAATAATGCATTTTAAAAGCAAACAAAAACATCCTTTGTAGGTGCAACAAAAAACTTGAAATGTTAGAAGAAAAGAAAAAGGATTGAATTGAGTGTTTTGACTCATTTTAATCAATACAAGTCTCTGCACTCTTCTTAATAAACTGATTAACATTTACAGTTTCAATGCAAAGATTTGAAAAATGACATTTCTTCGTGTCAAATAATCTGTCCAATAATACTTCAAGAAGAAAATATCACATTCCACTCCATTATGGCAGTTTTAAGATATTCATTCATTTCTGGTTTTTGTTCAGGAGGTTGAGGAGGTTAAAGAAAAAAAAAAACAAAAACAAAAACAAAAACAAAAAACAAACAAACAAAAAAACCACAACCCAACTAAATTACAGACAATTTAAAAGGAAACTACAATAAGAAATTTAATTAATTTTAATAACTACCCGATACTACCACCTATAAAAAAGATGTAAAGAAAAAAAAATATTTGGCAACATGGTCACTACCAGTATAAGCAAATCCCTGAATAATCCTGTAATGAAATTGTGCAAAAGTAAAAATTGAAGCCATGATGTAAAACTATCTTGAATGCACTGCTAGAATGATTTGATATCAGAACTTGCATTCATCTAGCTATTAAGCTTTTGATTTTCAGGAAAAAAATGGTAATTAGACCTAAAATACTCTGTAAGAAATTCTGTAGCCCTTAGTCTTCCTCTGAGGACTACAAGTCAAATATTTCTGACTGATGGTTTATATTTGATGTTGTTGCACATGGTTGTGTTATCATAGGATAGCAAAGGGCTTTCAGCCTTTTTCTCTTTCTCTCCCTCCACCCCTGCACTTTTATAGCAAAGGATATTGTAGGGTGTGAGGTGGTAGAGGCCCTCTGGGACAAATACAACAGCAATGGAGAGGTGAAGATACAGGGCTGAAGTTGTGTGTGTGCTTCTGATATGGAAGAGATCCTCAGCAGATGAGGGTGGTGAGACTTCAACACTTACTGTGATTTCCACCTTAATTTCAGGCTGTTGGATGAAAATGAGAGTCTTTAATCACATTTAGCAACTGAAAATTTAAGTGTAAATTCACCTACATAAAAGTTCCTTTTGAAAATTGAGCACTCCTCAGTTTTTTTTCTCTCTCTCATATGAAAGTTTAATTTCAAGTGCTTTGGTTCAAATGCTGTATTTTCAAAAAAAATAAAAGAAAAAATAACTGCATTCCCCAAGGCACACTCAGTAGTTAATTTGACAAAAAAGCCATCCATTATGAGTGATCAAGCGATGAGTTATCTCATCAAAACACACAATGCAAGATTATTCCAGAGTTTAATTAGAGCAGTAGTAAAGAACTTAACAAAATATTTAACTCATCCCATTTAATCAGTTCCTTAGAATTAAACAAAAAGTCTCTCTTTCAGTCTGGCAGTTCAAGATAGGCAAAGCCATCAGCTTTCCAAAGACAGGCACCCAACTACGGGCATTTAATTAATCAGTCAAGAAAGGCAGCAGTTTCAGAAATCCTCATGTGTATTGTTTCATCTCCTTTCTCCTGTTTGTGAGGTTCCTGTGGGCGGTGGAGTCAGGTTTTTAAAATACCATCTTGCACCTTCCTTGGTTTCTCATGGCCGAGGTTGGGAAGGGCCTGTGGGCAGAACAGCACTCCTGTCTATCACCCACCTCTTCCCATCTGTCCCTTGAGGGCTGAGGTGCCTCGTTTGAGAAGGGAACAGATGGTGTAGGCACAAGTGTTGGGCTCAGCTGAGCCAGACCAGCCCCTGCTTTGCCATTTGGCCATCCTTGGACAAATCCTTCTCCTGCCATGGCCCCAGGTGAACGCCACAAGACATGGAGAACGTTCTGGGGTTTGCTCCAGGTCAAGCATGAGCAAGATCTCAGAACAGGTGCTGGAGCTCATCAAAAGGTGGATATTTTCAAATAAAACCAGAAGGCAACCCAACAGAGCTCTGAGATTGAGGCACCAGCCTGGACATAGTGCTATGAATAATAATGATAATAATGATAATAATAATGATAATAATAATGATAATGATAATGATAATGATAATAATAATAATAATAATAATAATAATAATAATAATAGCAATAAATAATAATGTTGTCACAGTGGAAGTCCACATGTTATGCAAATTCCTTGGCAAGGTGTGTAGGGAGTTTGGAAGGATCTGGATATGACTGAGATGGTTAAAGTTCTCTGTGTATCAAATCTGTGGGCATTTACCCTGGCTTACATAGACTGTGTACATATTTGCTCTTAAAACAGTTTGAGGGCTTGAGCTCAAGCACTGGTCTGTGATCATCTAATTCAGCAGCTTCTAGCTCACTCCATAATCTGGGTTACAGGAGGCACCAGTGAGCACTTTCTGGGATAATAGGAAAGCATCTGCAGACAAAACACCCCAGAATGGTTACTATTACCATGTATTTGAAGAAAGACCTAAATCATTCTGAATATAAATTGGGTTTATGCTACAGGCTTCAGGGGCAGAGAAGGGACCTGGGGCTGATTCATTTTCTTGTGTTCATTTAAAAATTAGATTATACTGAATTATCTGTATTGATCAGGAGAAAATAAAAAGGCAGTAAATTCTCACATTTGCATACTCTACCTCCACTTTCCTCTACTTTTTTTTTTTTTTTTTTTTTTTTTTTTTTTTTTTTTTTTTTTTTTTCTGATTTGNTTTTTTTTTTACTAGAGATATTTGTGGTGTATTTCAAAACTGATCCTGGGTCTCAAACCTGTCCCTGGAGGTAACAGAACATAAATTGTTGGGTAACCTTGAGGCTCCCAGATGGCAGACTCTATATGAGTCTGAGGCAAGTCCTCACCACTGTATATTTTCCTTTAAATATGATGTGTTCTGCCAAGCTCTTTGATAGTATGATGGATCAAACCTACACTAAATTTGCTCCACCATAAAGTATTCTACTTTTAATACAGGAATGAGGTTCTCGCTAGTGTTACTTTAAGTGAAACGGAATAGGATCAGCTGAAAAGTAGGTTGTGAATAATAGAAAAACTCTTTCTTTTCAATAGTTTTTGGATGAAAAAAAAAAAAAAAAAAGAACAATGTGAACAATATCTGACCTGGCGACTTGCACTGGAATGGGAAGAATCATCTCTTTGGTAAAATGAAAAATGAAAAAAAAAAACCAAAAAACCTAACATTAAAGGACAGTTTCAGAAGAAAAAGTTAAGAAATGAGGAACTAGGACAGTCAGTGGCTCTGCCTCAGCTGAAGTATGGTCTCTAATGACTCCAGTGACACATAATCAATTTCTGAGCTTTGTTGTATTATATTCATAGACAATGTGGATGTCATCATTTCCATGTCCCCCAGGAATGGGAAGTATTATAGTATATTCACTAAAGAGTGCAAATGCCAGCAAAATTTGGTCATCCTAATTCACGTGAAATTAATTTCTGCATAGTTCTACTCAAATATTTTGCCTACCTAGTAGTTGTCTCTCATAATATCTTTTTTTTTTCTTTCTTTCTTTCT
>VWZN01020127.1:220382-238068 GCA_013396955.1 Regulus satrapa | reverse complement strand
GGGGGGAAAAAAAAAAAAAACAAAAAAAGAAAAAAAAAAAAAACAAACAACAAAAAAAAACCAAACAAAAAAAACTTTCCTCATTATTTTGTAATCCATATCACTGTCTGTTGAAATATAGGGAAGTAATTTTCTCTTTTTTTAAATAAATAAAAAAAAAAATCGTAGGAGTTTTGTTGTTGTTGTTTTTTTACATTTGAACCATCACGATAACTCTTCAAATACAAACCAAATAGAAGAAATACTATTTTTCTCTTCATCTCTGCTGAGTTTGTGTAACTGTCCATTTATTTACATACAGATGAGTAAATATTTTCAAAGGTTAATTTATCTGAAGAGGATAAGTTATATACCTGTTAAGAAGTAGGGTGAAAATTTATATTAAAAATTTATAATAAGTATTAAAAATGTCATGGTGCTTTATGTTGGTGCTGTATTTTCTTTAATTAAATTCCATTTTAAATATAAAAATTAATTTAAGTATTTATAGAATACAGAATTTGAAATTAAATATTTGATTTGGGGATGAAAAGCAATTTTGAGTTTATTTTAATTCACTTAAGAATATTTGTTGTAAGAAAGCCCATTCCACTTTTCCCTGTCTCAAACACACAAAATAAATCCTTTCCCTGTGTCCTGTATTTAATTTTTACCTCAGGAAAGCCTTACTCTGAGCTCTATAACTGAACACAATGCAGGAGAGCAGGTTCAAATGAGACAAAGAAATAGGAAAGTGATTTGTCTGATAATCCTAAAAGATCTATTTTGGAATGTAATATAGGTAAAGTAGCCTGAAGAAAATCTCAGAACAGTGATTATGCTACCTAAGAGCCCACTGGTGAATGTCTCGGAGGGGATGCAGTAGAGATTAGTGATTTTTCTGCTTCTGTTGAAGACGTGGCCTTTGGTTTTTAACCATCTTCTTTCCAATTTGAAGCATCAGCATTTTCATGGGGATTGGCCACAATGCCTGCGAGGTCTAAAAGGAATGGGCAAACAAAACATCAGGGCCGTGATTATCCAATCTTTTCAGATTTGTTTCCAGAGGGGAAGAGTATTAGAAAGGGTTGGATACTCACTGGGCTGTTGTGTGTCCCCAAGCCCTGGAGCAGATGATTAAATTGTTCAGAGCATTCCAGGTCGCTCAGGAGCTGAGCTTCTGGCTCCTCTTTCCCAGACGGTGCTGGTGCCCATAACAGGTGCTGAAGTGCTCAGCTGCTGACTGACAATGTCTTCTTTCTCTAAATAATAACCAAATTGACCTTTTTTTGGGAAAGCAATGGAAGCTCTTACACTTTACTTTCAGACTCAGCTGTTTTTCCCAGATGTAAAATCTTAAACTTGACACCACAGGTACTTAATTTGGAGCTCCCCTGAATTCAGTTAAGCTCAATGAACCTGAGGTCAGCTCTTGGGTCTGTTTTCTACATATTCCAGGTCAAACGAGGTTACCCAGTTGGGAGGAACGTCACGACTGACACCTCAATAATTTTTTATTCTTTATATAAGTGATGAGCATAGAAAGATTCATATAGAGGGATCTTGGCCAAGTCAGCTCAGGCAATTACATACAAGTGAAAAGGCAAAGCAGTCTGATTGCTGATTTTCATGGGACTAACAACCCATCCCTGCAGTCCACCTGGGACTTCGTGTGCCAGGACTCTGGAAAACCCAGCATGATTTCAGAAAATATAATCTGACTGCAGTCCTATCAATAATTGGAAAAATGGAGTTTTGGCTCCAAATTGTTTGTCTCTAAGCAGAGTAATAATTTTTTTATATATATTTTCCCTTTCCTTTTTCTTTCCTTTAAGAAATTGCAGCTCTAACAAGGAAATAACCTGAGTATTTTTTGACTGGCTGGGACATCATAATAATTCTCACATAACTTTTGGCATTTTTTGAGACCTATGATTCTGACCTAGGGACTGTGTAAGACCCAGGGTGGCCCAGAAGCCAGCAGCCCAGGTCAGCTCACTTCTAAAAAAAGCTGTGGAAACCTTTGAGTCGTTTTGCCAGGTCCCTGGTGTGGTGATCACCTGCAGGCTGTGAGCTGGGGGTCCTTGGTAGGTGAGTCCCTTAGCATCTATTGTGCTAAACAGCCTCAAGTTTTAGTTTTATTTTTATTCTCCCTCTCTGCAGCTGGCATGCACACTTGCATTTTAGCTGCTAGCAGCATACAGTTGTTCCAAGATGATGGACCGAGTTTGATAATGATTTTTAGACCCCAGGCACGATTTGGGAATATAGAATATGACACAGAGCATCAGCTAAGAATGAGAGCCCCCTCTGCACTGACCATTCAGCCTGCTGTCACAGCAGCTCCTGCACACAATTTTTTTTTTTTTTTTAATTTCAAATATTGCTGTTTATATGCAGCTCTTGGCAGCTTTAATCTGAAGTGCCAGACTCATCCATAGCATTTTGTAGCATTCAGTGGAATTGCGTGAAATTCAAATCAATAAAAACTGGCATGGTGTGATACATGTGGTGTTTAGTAAACAAAGCAGATGAGAGTGACCTGACTGAAAGCTGTGATCAGCACAAACACACTGAATACAAAATGTGGTGTTGGTCTGTGGCACAGCTGAGTTGTATGTGCATTTATCCAGCTACTTTGGGAAGATCTAATAGTTTTTAATAGGGATCCAGTCTCAGGTGTAAAGCCTGGTACCCTGTTTGTAAAGGATTCACATTTTTCCCTGTGTCTGAAAAATGAAAATCAAAATGGGATACACTGAGATGCTCTCAGACATTACTGCTTTGTTCAAAACTTATTGGATTCCCTGCCCCGCTCTTGCCACTTATAAACTCCCTAAACAGAAAAACGGGGTAAGACGAATTTTCAAAGGCCAATAAACTGAAGACTGGCTCTTTGCCGGTTTGGGGTGAAAAAGCCTTACAGCAAAAATCCTGGTAAGTAAATTTGTCTGATATGGGTATTACAGAGAAAACTCCATCAAGTTTATTTGGGTTTTCTTTCTCTATTTTTCTTTAAAGTAACCAAAAATATGGAATGTAAATACAGGAGGGAGCAAATCTTTGGCACAAGAAATGCAACATTTGGCTAATTAAATGTCTGTTTGTTTTCCCTGGCATTAAATTCTAATTCTTGTCATTTAGGACAAACCAGTTATAGAGAAGGAAAACAAGATACAGCTCCAGCTTATGGAGATTGGCAGCCTAACACATCTCATGCCTTGTAGAGTCCATGGAAATTTTTGTTTCCTACCCAGAGCTGGGACTAAGGGTCTAATGAAGTGTCTGACAGAGGAAAAATGTTAATTGATGTTGCATGGCAAGATAATTGTCATTATATCAGTTTTAGGGGTGGGGACCTGTGGCAGAGTAGCCACATGTTGTGAAGAATTTCCTATATTAGGTCAGTGGGAAACAGCTTCCTTCTCTCCCAGCTATAAATCTCTCTGAATTATTCAGATTCTGCTAATAAATGCATCATTAACTAAAATATACCACCAGCTGATTCTCCAGGGCCTTCACTATGAAAGGCTGTTTTATCCCTAGTGCTCTCACTAAACCTCTGAGATTGTCACCTAATGTAAAGATAAAATTAAATGCTGCTGTGAATTCTGAGCTATATATTCCAGACTGTCCTTAAACTAAATATTAACCCGGTTTGAACTTTTTTTCTGCTGTGTTTTACTAATGGATTTTTTTTTTATTTTCCAAAAATCAGATTATATTTCTTTACATGCTCTCTAAAGCTCTCACTTAGGTGGATTTTTAACCTGCATACTGGTAATATAGGTAAGAAATGGCATAGGAATTGAACTCATTTTCTTCCAAACTTCCAATAAAGTGACCAAGAGACAAACCCAAGTTCTTAGGCTGATCTAAAATAAGGCTCAGATGACTCTGGGGGAGACCTAAACAATGATCTTTAAAACATCTGTGATCTACCACCCCTAGAGGCTTTTAAACTCTATATTTTCTGAGTGATTTCTTTTCATTTTATGTGCAAGCATAAATGCCTTAATATTGTAAAGAACAAATATCCCATAAATGGCTTTAGCATGAAAAGATTTCAAATAATTTACAAACTCAGAGGTTTTGATTTAATTAAAGTGTACTTAACTATTCCAAGTGGAGACAATAGATATATATATATATATTATTATTGTTGTTATTAGGATATCTGCACTATAAAAATTGTAATAATTTATTCTAAGCAATGAAAATTATCTTTCAGTACACAACTCTCCAGACTCCAGTGTACACAGAAAATGAAATTTGAATGATTATAATATTGCCATATTATGATATTTAAGAATGGATGGTAAAAAGTGAAAATTTTTTTACATCTGAGGAGGAAAACTTCTGTCAGTGTCTACTTAAATTTACAAAAAAAAATTACACAAATTCAGGTAAAGGCTGTCAGAGATAAAAATAGAGCAGGAGAAGATGGGTAGCAGGGGATCTGATCTACACTGTTGTCAGTGAACAACATTGTGACCATGGATATTTCTCCTTCTTTTCTTTTTCATCCATTTTTGCCTGATTTGATAAATCCTTCCAGGTCACTGACAGGTGACATTTAGTCTTGTTCATCCATTTCTACACCAGCCATGATTTTGTGGGATTGCCCAGTATGGCAGCAGGGAATCCTCCAGTTTAGCTGGGGAGATTTAGAAGGAGCAGAGGCCTCTCGAGGGGATTCTATCTGGAAATCTGGATATTTTCTGCAGGTTGTTCCTACTTAAGCCCCTGAAACAGGAAAATGGATTTGTCACTATTCAGGTCAGCAAAACAGAAGAGATTCATTAAAAGATAAAGTGGCAGGATAGAGCTAACAGAAAACAAGGACAAAATTGATGTTGTAAGATATTATCTTATGAGACACAGGAGGTCTTTACAAAACATTCTATGTTAAGACATTTTTCCACCACTTATTTTTGTCTCTGTGCTTTTGAAATCAAGCTCCATTAAGCTTTTATAAATCTTAGGACAAGTGTTCTGCCAGGAAGTGTTACCTGGCAAATGGTGTGTAAGAACAAAAAAAGTAGAAACCTGGACAGGGATAATTACTTACTGCAGCATATCACAGTTTGTTAATTTGTGAGATGCTTTGGTCCTCTATCCAGAGTTAACTTATGCCATCTTTAAAACTCAAATAATTTTTAAAAAATACTTTGAAATCTTGAATGAAAGATTCATGGAAAAATTACTCCTTTCCCAGTCACAGAGAAGCTACTTCCTTCCCAGTCCTACTGACTCTTATCTCACTGTTCTCTTTGGGTTCTTCATGTCTGTGACTACTTTGAACCAGGACCAGATCTCTCTCTGGAAGTTGCTAACCAGGAAAAAAGAAAAAANGAAGGATTCCCCTTTTTCCC
Organism: Regulus satrapa; assembly: GCA_013396955.1. Classification (NCBI taxonomy): domain Eukaryota; kingdom Metazoa; phylum Chordata; class Aves; order Passeriformes; family Regulidae; genus Regulus; species Regulus satrapa. The sequence continues at coordinate 232,714 of VWZN01020127.1, read as the reverse complement.
CCCACCCATCACAGCTAGCCGGACAGTTTTGGGGGGAACAAGGCGAGTCGCTTCAAAAAGGAGAGAGGTGTAATTAGACATGGTGCTTTTTTAGTCTAGATTTGCTTTATAACTAACATATTTTAGTAAAACCCTGGATCTAATCTACATTACTATGAATAAAATATCAGGCAAGGGAAAACAGATTGAATTACTTAATTTCCCAGTTTCTCAGGTGCCCATCCATGCATTGTTTGAAAAATTGTATTATTTTCTGCTCTCATGAGGAAGTTGCACAGACAAGTTCACCTGTGCATCAGAAACCAACTCCAAGCCCCATTTCCAACACAAAAAACCTTGTTATCCTCTGCCTAAAATTGATTCAGCTCATGCAGCCAGGATAGCTCTGCACTATGGGGAGAAAAAAAAAGCCAGGTTATTTTCCTGAAGGGAAGGATGAGTCCTCTGTGTGATGCAGTGCACTGCAAAGTGAACACCTCCTTGATCTGCACAGGAAGGAGGACCTGAGAACAGAGCAGGACATTCTGTTTGGGTTTTCTGATGGATTTTAACTATGGCTGCATCTTTCCACTGCTGACAGACAAATCTGGCAGTTCCCTGGCTTGGCTGAGACCTGTCCCCATTGTTTCTCTCTAATCTAGGAGGATTTTGTTGCTACCAGGGGCTCTGCATGTTTCTCTCATGCCACTGGTTCTCTTTCTTCAGCTTCTTCAAACACCCTGAACTCTTCTTTAGCAGCTGCCACACTGACATCCTTCTTTCCATCAACATCCCTCAGCTCTGCAGCTGCTGGTATCAGAAAGGGAAAAACAACTCAAAAATCCTCCAGAAACAAGGAGTTCTCTTCATCCCCTTCCTGCTGTGAGAAATGTGATCCTCTTCCACTCTTCTGATGCTCACACAGGGCATCACTCACAAGATTTGCTAAAGGTTGCATGTAGAGAAGGAAACAACGACCACTTCAATAACGAGGCACTTTCTCTGGTAAAAACACTACAACAAGTGATGTAGAAATTATTTGCTCAAACTACACAGGGCACATTTATTTGGAGTGAAAGTAGTTAATCATTGGAACACTCAAACCCTCCTGAAACGGTCTTTGCTAAACTTCAAACTGAAAAACTATAGAGGCAAATGTGGAAACATATGTATATGAAATGCAAATCAGAAAGAGAAATTGTTCCATGAAGAATTGCACTCAGAAAGTCTTGATCTTGTGGGTTTTTTTGTCCCAAACTGTATTTAGCCTGTGCTCTACAGAGCTGCGGAGAACTAGTTAAGAATCAGCAGCAGGTAAATAAGAAAAAATATCTTATTCATTGTCTTAAACTTGCTACAAGGGGAACTTTTCTTTGCTGAAAAATACACAGGGAGGTATGCAAATCTCTGTGGCTGGAAAAAAAAAGTGGACACACAAGCAGGAAATGGCTCCCTATGCAATCTCAGTTGTGTTCTGAATTATTCCAGCTATTGAATAAAGCTACACAAACCAACAAATAAACTAAATGTGAATCTCAGCCTTCATTCAAAGTACAGACCTGTCCCTTAGCTGCAGCAGAAAGATTGAAAATATCAATAGAGTGGAATCCAGAAATCGTAGGGCAAATGGTTTCCATGTTAAGTCCTTTGAGTCTACTAAGCCAAGATAGTTGCTATTAACTAACTTTCCAGCACTAGGAAAAAAGGGTTTTTTCCATCCAGCCAGTAACATGCAAGTATTTTATAATTTTTATTATTATATCATAATCAGATTTACTGGAGCAGCCAACTTGAGAATCAACACCTCGTTGCAGTTTATTTCTGCAGGAAGTCTTTCCCCGTCTTTCTCCCCAGCAAGAAAAAAAAAGAAAATATTACAGAGGTTTAATTTCCCCTCTTCCTCCTCTTCCCCTCACTTTATATCCTGAGCATTATGCCATTAGGCCTGGAATATCCCTGTGGTCCCTTGGGGTCTCCTGTCCTGGCTGTGTCTCCTCCCAGCCTGGCTGCAGGAAAGGCCTTGGCTCTGTGTGATCCTGCTCAGCAATAACCAAAACATCTCTGTATCATCATCCCTGCGTTCAGCACAAACCCAAACCACAGCCCCACACCAGACCAACTCTACCTCAGCCAAAACCAGCACGTGCAGTAAGACAGTTTGCTGGTTGATTTCATTGCCTTGATTATATTTTTTTCCCCATCTCACAGTTTTATCACAAAGACGAGAAAGGAACTCACTGTGCACTGCACACATAAACACAGCCAAATATTTTGGTTCTTCTCCCAGAACTGAATCCCCAGCACTGCTGTGAAGCAGCTGGGAGCTGGGAGTGCAGTCTTGGTACTGGTGTAGCAGGAAGCATACAAAGTACCCAGCTTGGGGTCTCAGATTCCTGGAGCTGCTCTGAGTAACTCACAATCCAGGGCAGGCTTTGTGCCTGCTGAGAGACTCGTTATTGCAGTCACCTTTTCTGTCCTACAAATCTTCAGCTTTTCTTTTGCTCTTGTGCTTCTTTCTGCTTGTCCTTTAACTCATCCCTGTCTTAACTCCCTCTTTGTCGCCCCAATAGCATTCTGCCTTTTTTTTTTTCTTAAGGCCTTCTGCAGAAAAAACAAAAAAAAACAAAAAAAACAAACAAACAAAAAAAAAAAAAAAAAAAAAAAAAAAAAAAAAAAAAAAAAAAAAAAAAAAAAAAAAAAAAAAAAAAAAAAAAAAAAAAAAAAAAAAAAAAAACCAACACCATTTACACTGAAAGTAGGTGTTCCATAATTCTATAGGAAAAGCTGCAGCTTGGCACAGGCACTGTGAGGGTCAAGGATTGTAGTTTATTATCTTCTACTTAAGTGCAGTTTAATCTCTCAGTGTATTTGTATTCAGAGCTGGTACAACTGGGGAAGGAAGACATCCCATCTCCAGTCAGATAAAATTATAAAATTATAGATGGCAGAGGTAATGACATGGAAGTATCAAAATTCAGTATGTATGTATTTTTTTTATATTTTAACATAAACATAGGCTGGTGCACATGCTATTTCACAATCTTCATAATACATCAAATGTTTTACATTAAAAATAAATCATCTTCCCTCTGACCCCCATACTGCCATAACCTAGGACACTTATGTTGTTTGAAAACTTTGCCTGAGTTTCAAATGCAGGTACTATCTAATTTCTCTTTCTTGCTGACTTTTGAAAGTGCCTGTTGCTGCACAGATGTGGAAAGCTAACTCAGTATGAACATACTTGGTAATATATTTCCACATCGTCACTATCTCAGTGCCACAGTTCTAAATATACTGCTGTGGCAACCCTCACATCCTCAGCCTACAGATGCTGTTGAGCTTGGCTGGAGAAAGTGGAATGAGAAGAGATGAATGGGACAGGAATGACCCCTGTGACCTCATGCCTCACATACACAATCTTTTAAGAATCTATTGTGGAGAAAGAAGAAAAAACCCCCACTGAGCTAGAGGATGTGAACATCCAGAACCTTTGTTTTCTGCATTGTAGCTCCTGTTTTCAGGTTTATTTTGAGATGGCCAATGTGCTATCCAGAAAGACAGTGCTTCTCTATCTTGCAGTAAAGAAAAAAAAAATATATATATATAAATTACAAGTAAAAATTAAAATCCAAGTCTAGCAGCTAAAAAATCACAGCTTTTCACTTAAAAGTAAAAAGCCTTTCAGTGGCAGAAAGAGGTCTTGCATAAGAGGTTTTACAATCTAAATAGAAATAAGAGATAAGAAAAAACTTTTTCCAGCCTGCCAAAGTTCTGCATCTCCATTATGCATTTTCTCTGACCTTGACAACTTGAGTCTGGTTTTGTTCAGCTCACCTTTTTGTTTTGGCTTTTGCACACTAGTCTGTACATGTCCCCATGTGTGTCTGGTGCATCTGATAAGCCCTTTATCTCAAATCCTTTCATTATCACCATTCTACTGCTCTCTGTGATTAGGTATTCAGAAATTGATTCCCACTTTTGTCCTGCCCATTGCACAAACATCCATTTCCAGCCTATTCAGTTTGCAGTTATGTGTGTTCATGATTTTTCCATGGGGAAGATGCTGGGAAGAAGCCACCTTTTCTTTCCATTGTCCCTGTTCAAAACCTCTTTGAGACTTCCCTTTGTCCTGATACTTCTGAGAAATCTTGGTGGATGTACTGATATACAAGAAGTCCTGCCTCCCTTGCAGAACAATAATCCACCAATATTTCCCTGTACTTCCCAATCTGTGTCACGGCTCTTTATTTCCTCCAGTCTCCTACAGAGATTAGAATCTGCTTTAGATCCACATTTTAAAGGTTCTTGAAGTCAGGTCCTGATTTGTGGGAAAGGTCACAAGTGTCACCCCAGAAATTATCAGGATGGATAAAAAGGTGTTGCTATCTCACTCTTAGAGAGAGTTAAATCAAGAAGACAGCAAGTAACACATATTTAGCAGAGCTGCAACTTAGCCCCCATCTTCTGAATTCCAAAATGGGCTTTCTGTATGAAAACAGCCTTTCTTGCTTATTAAAGATGGATTGGAACTGTGCATTGCCTCTCTCTGTGTAATGTGGTGTGTGATTAGTCATGCAATGGGGCTTTCTCTGCCTTTCCTTGCTGTCAGTGCAGACAGAAGTGCAGGGTTTGTATTTAACCCTCTGCACATGCTGCCTTTAAGCAAATGGTATTGTTCTGCCACTTTTCAGAGTCCTACATTTGTCATTCCATAAGTCAAAGACAAAAATAAACATCTTACTCCTTTAATCAATATGATAGCAAATTTTATTTACCCCACAGTCCCCTTCACCCTTGCTACAGTTCCCTTCATGGTCTCAGAAATGCTGAACTTCTAGAGATTTCTACTCTTCACTTTCCAGTGCCCTCACTTCTTTGCTTATAACAAAGACAGATGTGTTTTGACCTCTGTGAAGCTGCTCAAATTTAGGTGTATGGTCTTGTTTATCTGTTTATTTTGTTTTATTTACAGCTACTGAAGTGTCAATATGAGCAATGCCAGCATTTAACATTGGCTCTCTTGATCTTACAGCATTTTAGAAAACTATACTTAGTGTTAAATTTAATATTTCAAATTTGACAGTAAGCTAAGTTCATCTGAAGAAGATTGGATTTGAATTTAATATTACAATAATTGTTATTAGGCATACTACATACCTCAAATCATAGCAAGCATTTTTTTAGTAAGAAAACTTTCCTGACTGTCAGTGATGAACTGCATCCACATTATGTTGTATCCGCTTAAGTTTTATAACATCTGTGAATGAATGAATTTTATTATGCCTTTTTAATAGCAGGACAGATTTAGCAGAAGGCAGTCAGCCAGCACTTCTTGATGTACCTGCTTAGTGAGTCCTGTGTGCTCTGAGACCTCACCATCTGATTTTATCTCTGGCAGTATCTCTGCCCCACAGAGACCAATACACACAGACAGGATCACACCACTGATTAAGGGGTCTGAAAACACATTTAGATATCTACCTTCAGGGGCTGAATTTTATCGAGAGCAGCGTGCTCTTTGCAAGCTGTGTTTCAATGCCCAGGATGTCACGTCCCACTGGTCCTCAGCTGGTGCAAACTGGAAGGGTCCGTTAAGCTCCCCATGGGGAGTTCAGCATTACCAAAGTGTCAGCTCTTAGGAATGATGCAGCTCAGAGGGCTGCCCATGTGAGAGTGAAAACNTTTTTTTTTTTTTTTGTAATAGCAGGAGTGCTGGCAATTCAGCACTGCCGGTTTTAAACTTGGATGGTGGTTTGGTGCCTAGTCTGTCTACCCCAGTCATGACAGATTACAATCCTCATCAGCTTCCTTGGCACCAAGCTGACGTCACCATTTTATAGACATTCAGATGGGTCTGTTCTTTCTGAAGGGACTGCTGCTATCTTTGGTGGTGCAGAGCATTTCCCTCTGGAGCTTAAAATAAGGTGGAAACACTAGAGCTGAGTGCATACACAAACCCTCATAAATTAATTCTATTGCACTTGATTTAGCTCACTAGTAATGGCTAGGTTGCTCCCACATCAAACACTTATACAGGGCATAAAACAGCTGTAAAGAAAAACTTTGGTGAACACTTCAGGTACAAATATCTACATCAATCTAATATTAAGTGATAAGACTCCCACAGCAGGTATCTAGAAGTTTGGCACTTAAGTTGCATTAAATTCCTGAGCTGATCTTAATGTTGCCTCAATGAGGAAAAAAAAAAAATCAAATGGTGTTTTTGATTAAACTTTTTTTTTCTTTTTATTATTTAATCAACCCCATACCAGTAGAGGCTGCTAAACTCTATTGCAAAGTTTGTCCAATAGATGTTCTAGCAACATCTAGATGTTCTTGTCATTTTTTTGCATTTCTGGGATCAATAGCATGAAAAGTAATGAAAGGTAATTTGTTCTATTGTTCAAAGCTCCTGTTCTTACATTATAGCAAATAATCCAAGATATTTCCTAAGTTATATAATTCTCATAATTTAAAACTGGGTAGTACAACAGAAAAACCTTTCTTGTGAAGAGTCACCAGCAAAAAAACCCACCAAAATTATGTAAGCAATAAATCTTTTTTTTTTTTTTTTTTTTTAAGAAACTGAGTGACAGGAATTCTTTCCCATAAGGTGATGCTTTGCTTATCTTCATTGTAGGTTGGCGAGATCTGCCTTAAACACCGAGGGATAGAGATAATTTCCATGAGTTATGAATTGAATATGAGTATTTTTTAATTAATTCATGAGACCGTTTAGATGGCTTTAAGGAAAATGAGATTAATTCAGCAGTGGCAGTAGTCCTGAATATGACAGATGCCCACAGTGTTCATTTCCTCAGCCACAGTCCAGATGATGGGGCAGAGTGAACCTTCAGCAAACTTGCAGATTATGGTAAATTGTGGGAGGAGGCTGAGGCATCAAAATGTAGAGTTTCAGACTGAGTTTGTTAATCTGAATCACTGTTAGTCAGGAGACAACTGGCAAAGTCCACTAAGGAGAAACTGAAGCTTTTTGTGTGGGCAGGAAAATGCTCCAAAATCTTGCACATAGCCCCTCAAAGCCTGGAACTCCCTGCTGGAAGTGGCTTGAGAATTACTGTGGATGGAATAGGAGCCAAAGATACACTCCCCTCTTGAGTTAAACATTTGTGAGGCTTAGGTCGTTTCATGCAGCACAAGAAGAGGTTATTCAAAGAGGCTGAACTCTCAAACTTTTAGCCTTGGCCAGGTAAAATTATGGTTATGTGGTTCATGGTTACCCACAATATTACTTTTATTGAAGGTTGAAGGTTTCTAGAGGTTCTTTCCAAACAATATATAAATGATTCTCTATCTGCATCAGGCTCTGCAGCTCTGACTTAAAGGTAGAATATTTATCACTTAATGCACATCCCCAAAGCTGCACATTTCAGGTCTGTGCACCAGCTTCAGCTCATGTTCTGGGAACAGAACAAGGCTGCCCTCATTGAAGCAGGAGAATTAGCTCAGGAACAACATTATGCTGACATGACTGCTGTGTTTCTACATCAAGGGCTGGTTTTTTTGCAGTTAAATTGAGTGTCTCTGTAGAGCAGAAGAAGGCTTTAAAACAAGTAACAGAAATTTTAGTCCACACTGAAAACAGCAATTCCAGTACACAAAGTCTGTAAAGTACGGAAATAAGTTTTGTAAAAGATAGTAGAATTTTGAGGCAAGAGAAAATTTTATGCATCTTTAAACTCATTTTGGACCCCACTGATATAAATTTCATTGCAGAGATATTGAACTGCTTTATTATTAAATATAATAAAGAGTTTGAGCTAGTACTTTAGTTTATATCAGTATTGGAGGTTTATATCAGATTCTTCTTTGAGATCCTAACTATTGTTTTTTAAAAAAAAATTGAAAATCACAGAATCACTAGGACTGGGAAAAACCTCCAAGGTCAGCCCCCAACCAATCCCCATCTTGTCAGTCAGACCAGACCACAGGGTGCCACACCCAGATTTTCCCTGAGCACTTCCAGGGACAGTGACTCCACTCATTACAATGCCTGACCATCCCTCTCTTGGAGAAATTCTTCCTGATGTTCATGAAATGCTGGAATAGGTTGCCCAAAGAAGCTGTGGCTGTCCCATCCATGGAAGGGCTCAAGGTCATTTTGGACAGGGTTATGAACAACCTGGTCTAGCAAAAGGTGTCCCTGCCCATAGCAGGACGGGGAAACAAGACGGTCTTTAATGTCCCTTCCACCCCAAACCATTCTGTGATTCTGGGACTATTTTATTTCCAGACACTCTTTTAGACTTTCTTTATTTCAAGTAAATAAATCAAGACATATTACGGTTCATATGTTAATTTGTGAAGGCAAATCTGTTCCTCTCAGTCATTTAGCCATTGTTATGTTGCCTATTTGATGCTCCAGAGTCACAGGCTTTGGGTTGGCTGCACATTAAACACTGTGGAGCAGTTTCCAAGTTCTGAACTTGCCATAAGCAAGAGATACAACTTCTGTTGCTGTCCCCAAGGGATATTACAAAATCCAGCAAGATGCCATGGATAAATAATGGGTTTTGCACCACATATGTTAAATTCTACATTATCCTCAGAGGAACTTACTGAATATAAAGTTTATAAAGTCATTAGATGTGTAGTCTATCTGAATCTTTCTTTAAGACATGAAACCTCCCTGAATGAGTATGGAAACTACTTATAGGAAACTCAGCTGTTTAGCCATGATCCTCTGGATGAGTTCTCAGTTTTCAGTATAACAAAGTATTTAAGCATGTGAATGCTTCCTTAGATTCAAAGTAATTACTCTTACTTTTCAAGTTATGCACAAAAAGCTTAAAAGCTTAAAATCTTTAGTCAGTCGCAGCTCATCTCAGAAAGAGTAACCACTGTACTGTGCTTCACCTTCGAGACAGTTCTCACAGAAAATAGAATAAGGTACATTTTTTTCTCCATTGCTGCTTGAGCAGATAGTGGAAAGGTTAAGTATATGGCTAACTGCTGTAGCATTGTATAAAGACTTGAGAAAGCTTCAATTTAGGACAGAACTCAAACACAACTTTGTTTTCTGTCAGCCATCTGTATTCCTGTAATTGGCTCCTATCGACCCCTCAGAATGTGTTTTCACACTCCTCTGAGACTCACATTTTAGTCAGCAGCCATGCTGACACCATTCTGCTGCAATGAGCCACGAGCATGTCCCAGAGGACAGACCCCCGAGCTCCTGACAGAGATCCTTATGGCCCCACTGAGGTCACTCACACACCTCTCAGAAAATGTGTCTGAGTAGTGCTGGTTGTGCCCTTAGCATGCTCCAGCTTCCTCCTGGAGGATACACCTCTCTGAAATTCCTCACATGAGACTCGACCCTTTCCATTTACTCAATTGCTCTCCCCACACACATTACCCAGCTCTCATGAAGCACCACAGAATCTCACTACAAACTTCTACAAGGGTGAGACTGATCACAGAGGTGTTTACAGCCAGCATGGAGCTCTGTATCAGCCCCCAGAGACAGAGATGTCTGGAAAATTCAGTACAGCAACAAACTCCAGGAGCTTTGCTCCTTCCTTGGCAGCTGTTTGTTGAGTTTATAATCAAATGCTCCCTATGGAGGAGCTCCATCAGCCAACAACCTTGGCTGAATGGAGGTTTTGTTTGCCAAAGAGCTCCAATTTGGCTGGCAAGAAGAAAAGTCAAAGCCAAAACTGGCACCTAGTCAGTGCTGGTCCATAATCAGGATCACAAGTCTCCTGAAGTTAGTGTAAGAAGTGAGGAGTAAGATGAAACTAAATTTTGCCCCACATGCCATAGCAGGGCATCAACACCCAGATGGAAATTTTCAGCTCTCCCCAAAATTTTGTCCAGGAGTTCCTGCTGTACTTAGATCAACTGATAGTCATGGTTTGTTCGTAGGTTTTAATTAGCATTACTGTGGGTGAAAAGTCTGACAATCCCAGAGATCTCTGAAGGAATTCCTGCTGCAAGATTGGCCATTATGCATAGATTAAAAAAAATAAAAAAAAAAAAACAAAAAAACAAAACAAAAAAAAAAAAAACCAGCTTGTAAATAGTCCATAAGAAGTATTCCTGCAGATAAAGGGGGACTTTAGAACATCACAAACCACTTCCATGTGTTGCATATAGGAAGACTACAAATTTCCATTTTTGAATCTAAGAGGATAAAAAGACTTTTCCAAGTAAAAATCTCGCCTGGGGATTTCAAAAAACACTATGTATACACAGTTGTGTATATATTTGTTTGGATACACGAGAGAGTATGATTCTTAATTTGGCCAAGCTTGTAGGATTATTTTTATTCATTTCAATGGATTTATAATCTCATGTGATTTAGTCTGGCAGGACTTAAAATTGTCACCTTTAATGGTTAGACTTTAAAATCAATTTTTATATTGAGTCCATGTGATGCCAGCACTGTCCACAGTACAAAAAGTGCCAACAAAGAGGTGAATCAATCTAAATTAAGCCCCTTGGGACCAATTTTAATCAAGATCAATGAGTAAGAAGTGAAGATTCCATACAAGTATGTGCAAGGGGTTTGTGTACAACTGACAGGACCTGGAATGGGTGGAATTCACAGCATTTGCTAGAATGATTGTTGCACACATTCACAAAAGAGAATGCACTCGTAAGAAATGTTTGGGAAAGATGCCACTGAATGGATAAGTGGAAATCTTGCTTATTAAATTGAAAATAAAAGATAAAATGTCTGATATTAAGTGTTTAAGACATGCATCTTCCCTTGACTATGACCTGCAGTCATTGCTGGAAACATCAGTAAGACACTGGACAACTGTTGAATTTAATTATATATTTTCTCAGAGGAAAGAAAGGATGCTAAAGGAATTCTTTTGGGGTGAAGAACCAGCTGGGGAGATTAAAGCTGTTAAAGAGCATGAGATTTTTAAAAATCTCACACAGTGGGCAGATGAAGCAGAAATGGTTCACAACAACCACATGAATGGACTCCCTGAAATGATGGAGGTTCATCTTTTATTTGACGTATGTAGACAAATTAATTAGGGAAAGCATGCACTGCACCAGAAAAAGTAATGGTAAATTCTGAAAGTAGATAAAAGCACAGTGTGAGATTTACCAAAGTGACTGCTTGTCACTTCTGCAATTTGTTATCTTCCTGTTTCAGCTTCATTTCATAAGAGAAAAGGCTATTTAATGATTCCAAAAGGGGAAAGAGGCAACTGCAGAACTCTTTTATACATATAACCTGAAGTTGTAGGGCTGGAATAAGGTAGAGATTGATTCTTTGAATTACTGTCTGAATATTTTTTTAATATTTTAGAGCAAGAACTTGTCTAGAGGATGGGGAAGAAGGTAACATAGATAATGCAGACAGTTGGACTTTCTCTGTTTATGGTAAGGCTGAGGGCAAAAGACTGAGTGCAAACAATGAGGCTGAGAAGCATAAGTGTATAATTGCTATAAATATAATTACAGAGAAAAAAAATAGATATAAAACTCAACTGACTAGATCTTGCATCCATTTACAAAATGAGCAGTAGATTCCTTCTGAGAGTGATTTTTTAGATGGGTGTAAGCAAAAGATACAGGAGCAGAAGTGATTAAGTTGGAAAAAAAATGTGAAAAAATTATTTGGACAAAAATATCTTTGGGGAAGAAGTGGTTGATTGTGTTTAAAATTTTCTTATGCAAGAAAAAAGAGAATAAGTAACTTTAGGTGAATTATTAAAGAACAGTATAAAATGGGAAATGTTAACTTTATATTGCTAAGCTTGAGATATTTACAAGTATAACTTAATTTAATCTTGTCGCAGTCGCTCCATTTACAGCCGGCAGAAGAAGTGGACTTTTCTAGGACACAATTCCTTTCATCCTAATGAAGACATCCAAATTAGGCCAGATGAATTGCACTCAAGTAGTGACTATGTCATCCCAATGAGTACAAAGATAATTTAAATGCTTGCCTCGTATGTAGATTTGTACGTTTGTAGGCATTTCCAGTCGTGTGCAATGAATCTCATTCTAGGACTTTATTTAGGGTGGCACAGGAGGGCACCAGTCATTGTAAAGCAAAAGCATTTGTGAAGAAAGGATTCATAAAGTTAGATAGCTAGATTCAAGCATTGGTGCAAAGTTTTCAGATAACAATCTCAAACACCACCAAGCCAGAAGAGNAAAAAATAAAATAAAAGGAAAAATGCATTTCATCAAAAACTTTTCACATTGTTGGAAATGTTCATTTGGTGAGAAACCAACAAAATATAGCAGTGTCTTCAATCGGAGCTGAAGAACATCTGGGTAAATAAAAACAATAGCAAAAGACCAATCTCTTTTTTTTTTTTTTTTTTTTTTTTTTTGGTTTTAAGGACATTTAAAAT
>VWZN01020127.1:173892-207444 GCA_013396955.1 Regulus satrapa | reverse complement strand
CCAAAAATTGGGTTTTTTTTTAAAAAAAAAAAAAAAAAAAAAAAAAAAAAGGAGAAATTAAATTATTTATTGTAAAAACAGCCTATTGTCGTGAATTCAAAGAGTTAATGGCACCAAGTGTGGTTGCAGTTCTATGTGGGGCTTGCTTGATGCTCTCTTGTTTATTTTTGGTATTAGCTGTTCCCCAAGAGTGCGGTAGAACGCATGTGTAAGCTGGGCAAAGTACAACATTTGGTTTACTGCTGCTCCAGAAGGCTTTTCTTGTGTGATCAGATGTTAGCATTGACTCTTCAGTAGGACTTTTGAATGTCCCAAGAGCTGCCCACCACACAGATCTGCTTTTCTCAGCCTCATGTAACGCAACGCAGCAGAGCCCAAAGGGATCCCTGAGCATCAGCCTGTACAGTCCAGATTAACTGGCAGTGCTATTTCAGCTCAGGGCTCTCCTGCGCTCCAGAACATCAAAAGTGTTCCCACTTCAAGGCAATATGTGTAAAATCACAGCAAGACTGAACCACCCCAGACCCCAGCACTAAGATTTTCTAAGTTGTCTAGTGCTTGTTTACACCTCGATATCACATTCCTAAACTTCTGCCATCTAAGTCACATTTTCAAACCTCTTTTTTTTTTTTTTCCTGGTATGAAACAGTGCATGTCACTTAGGCATTATTGAAGCTACAGAAGTTTTAGGGATTTGTGTGGTTTCTAGGCAACTAATTAGTTTTAAAGAAGTATATTGTTTCTAGGCAACAAATTCCTATTAACTTTGAGGGCAATTGGTTTTGTTGCCTTATATTCTTATAAAAAATCATAGACAGGCATACTTATCTGAAAAGGGAAATAATATCTTCAAGGTATTTATAGGTATTTAAAATACATTGCTTTGTTGAAACCAAAACATTTCAAAATAATGAATATTGCTCGAGGGATTGTTTTTATTCTGCTGAGGAGTAAAAAACAAAATTCAAAACCTTGAAAAATGTTTTAAGAATTCCTTAAAACATCAGATGTAGTTTTCTTGGAGCAAAAATAGCAGATAACCTGTTACTGATTCACACAAATACTGTTTGCACACACTCATCACGTCTCCAGTAAAACTTGGTCAGTTTTCCTTCTATACCCTGTCAGAAGTGTTTGGGGAGTGGTGAAAATAGCTCCTGAACAATACAGTAAAGAGTGAGTTTTGTCGTTGGGATGGATTAAAGGTTTTGACTAAATAAATTACATTGCTGAAAGGAGTTTTAAACTGAACACCATCAAAACCATTTATTTGAAGGTCTAAGTCATCATACATGTCAAGGCGCAGGTCTGCAGGACAGATTTAGCTATTCCCCCAAAATCCCTTCCCTTTGCAGGAGGGACAGCAAACAGCTCCCAAAGGCTCTGGTGAAGATACACAGCTATGAAGAGCCAGGAAGGTGTTTGCACATGAGGAATTAAGGATGTTTCTCAATACCTCTGAGGAGAAAGTTATCAGGCAGACTTCTTTTCAGACCACGGGGGACAGAGGACTTGTTTGCACAGCTCTTTGTGCTACTAGCCTGGAAATCTGTTTTCTACTGATTTGAGTTGAAGAGCAGGACCCAATCATAGAATCACAGAAAAATTTGGGTTGCAAGGGACCTTGCTCATAACTGTGTTGAAACAGAAGCATATATGGAAATGTAAAATGGATCAAGCTGAGAATGAAATTTCATCATGTATTCATAGTCCACGTGGTAAAAGTGAGAAGAATGCAGTTCGGAAGGAAATTAGTGGGGCCTGCAAGGAGGCTGGAGAGGGACTTTATAAAGGCATGCAGTGATAGGAGAAGGGAGAATGGATACAAACGGAAGAAGGCAAACCCTAGATTAGATGTTATGAATAAATTCTTCCCTGTGAGGGTGGGGAGGCCCTGGCACAGGGTGCCCAAAGCAGCTGTGGCTGCCCCTGGATCCCTGGAAATGCCCAAGACCAGGTTGGATGGGGCTTGGAGCAGCCTGGCATGGTGGAAGGTGTCCCTGCCCAGGGGACCATCAATAAGATGATCTTTGAAGTCTTTCAACCTGAACAATTCTATGGTTCTATGAATTAAAAGACAGTGAGGTATGTTGGGACCTTGACCATCAGAAAAGGAAAGGAAAAAACCAAACAAGAGTCTTTTAAGAAAAAAATTAGTTTAGACTCCTTGCTTACACACTTGGCTTGCCTTTCCAAATAGTTGAAATTTTATTATGACATTTAGTGATGGAGATTTGCCATAAGCTGATAGAATTGATTTATAACCTTAATTTCACAAGACTTTAATGATCTCAGCATGGGTAATCTGCAAGAAAACAAATGTGGCATTTCTTAAATATTGTTGGAACTTGAGAATTTGCAACAAGAAACTCATTTAATAGAACTCAATCATTTCTTTGAATAGAGAAGCTCTGTCAAGATCCATCACAGAGGAGCTCCACTATTAGTTATTTTTATTTTTAATATTTTCCTCCAGCTTTTCAAAAATTCAGCTTCACCGATAGCCTCTTATCAAAAGCTTTGGCATTTTATTTATAAGAAGAATGACAGAAAGAAGAACAGACCAAGTTGCAAGAATAGATAAGGAAGAAATAGATGTTTTCCTCCAAGGCCAGCATCCAGCACTAGGTGTTTACTGTGTTAAGTAACAGCAGACACAAATGTCTATATTAACAGTATTAACACCAGTTGTAGAGTTCACAAGAGAAAAAAAAATACTCTGGCAGGGAATTTTTTAACTAATTTCCTTGAGAAAATGAGGTTCAGGAGTTCATTCTTTCTTTATTAGTCCATCTGGTACTTCTTCCTTTCACCTTGAGCACATTTTCCAGTTCCAGCAAAGAATCCACAAAAGAGGACAGTATCTTATGAATGCCTCAACAAAGTTAAAGTTTTAACAGCTACATCTGTGGTTGCCATTGCTGGGGAGCAGCCTTGTCCCACCAAGGCCGAGACAGATCTAAGCACTCCTGGTGGGATGAAATTCACTTCCCCACTGACAGAGGATGAAATTCAGCTCAGTGGGGCAAAGGACTTATTTTCACTGCTCTCTCTGCTATTCCCCTAGCAATCTGGATTATCCTGGTTTGATATAAGACCAGGACCCAATAGTAGAATCACAGAACCATTTGGGTTGGAGATCACCTCATTCCAGCCCCCTGCCATGTGTAGGGACATCTTCCACCATCCCAGGCTGCTCCAAGCCCTGTCCAACCTGGCCTTGGGCACTCCCAGGGATCCAGGGGCAGCCACAGGGATCCTGGGCACCTGGTACCAGAGCCTCATCACCCTCACAGGGAAGGATTTCTTCCCAATATCTGCTCTAAATCTATCCAATGACAATGCTTGCATATCCTGTGGAAAGCAGCCTGGTGGCTTTGGGAGTTTTACAGTTTAGGTGGAATCAGGCATTTCTGCTCAACTTTTAAAAAAATTAGGAAAAGATCAGCTACATTACACAAAACAATATACTTAACTCATAAACTGCAGTTTTACTCAGCTAATTAAAGCTTCATTAATGAAGTAATCAAATAAAGGTCATAATAAAGATTAAACCATACATCAATGTTTGTAAGCTTTTAATTAATCAGAATAATAAAGAAATTTCTGCATTCACTTTTCATTTCATATTAAAAAAAAATGTTCTATTTTTAGCCTTTTCTTGGCATTATTTGGACGTCCTGCCTCTGTTCTTTAACATTTACATTGTCTAAACAGGAGTGGAAGTTGATAGTGGTCACTTCCCTTTTGCACAAAGCCTCTTGTTAAAACCTTCAGATCCAAAAAAAAAAAAAAAAAAAAAAAAAAAAAAAAAAAAAAAAAAAAAAAAAAAAAAAAAAAAAAAAAAAAAAAAAAAAAAAAAAAAAAAAAAAAAAAAAAAAAAAAAAAAAAAAAAAAAAAAAAAAAAAAAAAAAAAAAAAAAAAAAAAAAAAAAAAAAAAAAAAAAAAAAAAAAAAAAAAAAAAAAAAAAAAAAAAAAAAAAAAAAAAAAAAAAAAAAAAAAAAAAAAAAAAAAAAAAAAAAAAAAAAAAAAAAAAAAAAAAAAAAAAAAAAAAAAAAAAAAAAAAAAAAAAAAAAAAAAAAAAAAAAAAAAAAAAAAAAAAAAAAAAAAAAAAAAAAAAAAAAAAAAAAAAAAAAAAAAAAAAAAAAAAAAAAAAAAAAAAAAAAAAAAAAAAAAAAAAAAAAAAAAAAAAAAAAAAAAAAAAAAAAAAAAAAAAAAAAAAAAAAAAAAAAAAAAAAAAAAAAAAAAAAAAAAAAAAAAAAAAAAAAAAAAAAAAAAAAAAAAAAAAAAAAAAAAAAAAAAAAAAAAAAAAAAAAAAAAAAAAAAAAAAAAAAAAAAAAAAAAAAATTACATATAAGGTTATGACTTCTGGTTTAAATCCCCTGCCTTTCAGCCAAACTAATTATTTGATTTAAGTGGAGAGAATATTACCTCTGGTAAAGGTAGGACAGGGTATCAAAAGGATTGAGCAATTCACAGGATGAAAAACAGGTGAAGGAAGCAACACCTTGTTAAAATCTTCTTTACAACCCAGGCACCTTTCATAATGTAGCAACTTATATTTGCCTTAAATTGGGAAAAGTGGGGAAAATATGAAGGAGTTGGATCCGCATGCTTCTGTCGTGTGAGCTCACCCCTGTTTTTTTGCTTTCTGTATGCTTGTTGACTTTGGTTTGCTTTTGTTTCAGGTTCTGTTGAGAGGAAGTTTACATACCTGATATGTCTTTTTAAAAACATTGAGAATAGATTTCTGTAAAAAAAGGAAACATGAAAAGAATGGAATTTCCTGTTCTTTTCAACCAATTATTTTTATTTAAATCCAATCCTAATGCCCAACGGAAAACAAGAATATTGAATTAGCTAATGAAGTCCTTTTTTTCCTATTTAAACACAGTTACTTGGCACATTTGACTTTTTTTATTAACAAGTCTTTGTTATTATCTAAAGGATCCATTCATTTACTTATAAAATTTTCACAGGCCAAACAAGTCTTATTTGCAGAATACACGTGGATTTTTTTTGTTTTGTTTTGTTTTTGTTTTGTTTTTTTTTTTTTAATGCATAGGAGAAACATCTCCAGCATTTAAGGAAAGATCACAATTTTTTCAGTTTGTTATCTGTATACTTCTGGCCAAATTGCATGAGGCCATTACTTAATATTTTCATTTTCCTTAAACCCTGGAAATATGTTTAATGGATTGAAAACTAATTTGAATACAGGAAAGAATCCTTGCATAAAAATGAGTCAGTCAATCCCTTCCACAGCACCAGCTCACAAATATGTATGGACAACAGAAAGACCCTGTTTAAATGCTTAGTGCCAGCAGAAACAAAAAGCACCCAGGCTAAGCCATTATTAAGATATAAATAGGCTTGTAAACAATTTAATTGCATAAAAGAGTTGGTTTCCTTGGGACTACGTCAATTTGCATAATGAACTGCAGCAGTAGCCCTTCAGTATTCTTTGTTGACATCAAGTGAGGTTGTCAGCTCTTGCAAAGCCAGGCAATTCTTGTTTGCAAATCCTTCCATTCAGGGGAGGAGCCCCCAACAGGGGGAAGTGTGTGTCTGGGGGGCAGGGGTTGCAGAATTTCTCTACACATTTGGTTTTAGGATGGTAACTGGCAAACAACACACGCCCCTTCCAAATAACATCTTGATAAGAATGGTTATCTCTCTTACCAAAACTCAGATGTCATAAAGAACCTCTCAGTCTACCAGGCCTGATTTTTTTTTCCTAGCTGCACCAATGGCTGAGATCTGAAGGTTTCCCTTTTTATGAGCATCGTCTCCTAAAGAGCTTTTTCATTTACACTTTTAACTGTGGGTTTGTTCTGTTCAAGGGAATGGATATTATTCCATCATTTAGTCCTCTAAACTTAAGTGTTTATCTCCATTTTGGATAATTCAAGGATAATCAGGACATCGGAATGAGACTCAAAGATAAGGAATCACAGAACTGGAAGGAGATCTCTGGCCTGGTGCCCTGGCTCAGAACCAGGTGATGAGTCCAGATCAGGCTGTTTAAAGCTTTATCCATTCTGATCTTGAAAACCTCAAAGTGCTTTAAACCCACAACCTCCCTGGGCAACCTCTAACCCTGCTTCATTGTGCCTCTGCTCTCTTGTTTTGAAGGAGAAGCTGCAAGTCAGAAAATTATATTCTAGAGATATGAAACCATGAGAGGCACTAAAATATCTGAAATTTTAATAAGGAAGCAACTATGGTGTTGCTGATGGAGATTTCACCTAATGACAAAGAGGGACTAAATTTTCAAGACTGTTCCACTCGTCTTTCATCAGCAGATTTACCTGCAAAACTTACATATCCCAGATGCTAGAATTTTACAAAATTTTAGTCTAACTTAATGGAATGCTGGCAGTAAATATTTAAAAAATAAAAAAAAAAATCATTAAAAAATCTTGATAATAAATTAGTAAAAACCATATATATATATATATATCACATATATATTGTTATGATACCTTGTAAACTTAGTTCTCAAATAAAACTCAGAAATAGTCTTGGAGTGTTCCATAATTTGGGAGAGTTTTGTTTGTTCTTATGTTTTCTCAGGGTGGTTTAATTCCATTTTCTTGGGATATTTTTAATCTCAGAATTAGTAGAGATTAAAAAAAAAATAAAAAAAAAAAAAACCAATAACAACAACCTTTTCTGGTTAGAATGTTTTACAAATAAAATTGTTCCCAGAATTCTGAACATTTTTGAGCTTCTTTTTTAGCATCAATGTACCAAATACCCTGTTTTGACTAACCAGGATGTTCTGGCCTGGGATTCTGCATCAGCAATATAATTGTAGTAAATGAAAATATTTACTGAATATAATATTTTTTTCTTTTAACATCAGTGCTAACCTTGGATCCTTATGTTCCCATCTAAGTATGCCTCTTGGATGGATGGCAGAAAGGGGATTTAGCGGAGGATTAAGGATAAGTCCTCTTCAAATATATTTGTACATGTAGCATTGGGAAACTCATCTATGAAAAAACACCCAAGAATTACAAGAGACACCATTAACTGCAATTCTCATTGCCTTGGTACTTTTGGTGACCTCTTTTCCATCAGTTTTCCTTTTTTCAAAAATATTTATTCTGCTTTCATTTTCTCTCTATAATTTTGGATAGTGAAAATTGACTGATTATAGGGTTAGAAGGGTGTTTTTCAGTCTTTTACTAGTCCTTAATGCTTAATCAGGAGACTGCTTAGCAAGTGCGGTAAATGCTGAACTGATGGTACCTGTATGTCAAGGGCCAGAATCTTACCTAGGATATGTAAAATATTCCCAGCAGATGCACAATTTGCTGATGCAGCACAAACAATAGTTTTGGGAGCTTTGGGCCCATAAGAAACTGGAAAGGACTTAAGGGTGATGACTGCATTAGCACCACAGATGTCAGTGTCACTGTTGTCCTGATGCATTTTATTCAATTTCTCGGAATGAATAATGTCATTAACACTGAATTTCTTCCAAAGGAACAACATAAACATATCAACTAAATTCATTTTGAATCCATTTCCTTTCCTACTGTCAGCCAGTACTCTCGGTCAGACACTTTGGAAGATTATTTCCTGGACAGAAAAAGAATGAAAAATGCTATTCTGTCTAAAATTATGTTGCATATAATATTTCTGAAGGATTATAAAATTCATGCTCACAATAGTGGCTGATTGCTCCCTGTATTTTCATTACTTTTCCCTATTTTGATCTATTCGTGGTGGCATTGGAGGGAGATTTAAGAATTTTATTTCTGTGCGGCTCTGGAAAGTTAGATAACTACTTTTTCAGCTTGCAGAAAACTATTATCTACTCCCATAGTCTTCTTAAATGGGAAATATCCATTTATACACAACTGCTTTGCCCATGGAAAAGATAGGAGCGACGTTCATGAGATTAAAGTTTCACTGTGCAGTTGTGTGTTCCTCTAAGGCTGCAGCTGAATTCCTTGAGGAAGGTGCTGCTTTATTCTGCCCCCTCAGTGTGTCAGGAATGTCTGCACCTTCCAGTTTCCAGCACAATGACTTCTGTGTTGCCTCCCCAGGCAGGTTCAAGCCCTGTAATCAGAAGAGTTTTCTTGTAATGTATGTGTTTTCCATGCTGTTGTTTTCTAAACCATCTTCCAGCTGATAACGAAGCCACTCTGTGTGTGGGTGTGCACCTGAAGAAATCTTTAGGAGGAGGAAGGGAAAGAGTCTGAGAAGTCAAGTGAGGCAGGGCAAAGCAGGACGCAGACATGCAGAACTTCCAGCTAAAACAGCAACATCCCATATTTTTTTTTTCATCAATTATTCCTTCTTCCTCCACAAGAAGAAATCTAGGCCCCAGAGGGTGAAAAATCTCTTGCTGCAAGAGGACCTTGGAACAACTCCAAGAAAACCCTGAGTCCTGTATCAGAGCTGGAGAGGTGGAAGATAATGAACACTTGTTCCTTCCATGTTCAGACTTTCCCTTTATAGGTGGCAGGTTCCTTTTACTTCTATTCCATTAAAGAATTTAAGCGGATTCATTGTTTTTCATGCAGACTTGTCCAGGATAATGACAGTGATGATGGAAGTCTTCTGTGGAAGAGAATAATGGCATTCCCACTGGGTCTTTAAGAGGCAGAAGCTGGGCTTTTGTAAAGGGACAAAATCATTTTGAGAGCAATTTTATCTTCTCAGTCCTCAGTGGAATCCGCCTTTAGTGTAAGTCAGCTGCTTTACACAAGCAGTAAATTAAGTCAACTTTTTAATAGCAATTTCTATTGATAATAAAATACTACATTCTATAGTAAAAATAAAATACTGTCCTCACTAAAATATAAAAGAGATAATTTTGAATAAAAAAGCATTTTCAGACTGGTTGAAAGCTAGTAAAGCTGATTTTGTTGGATTTTAAATTATTCCTTTTCTACTTGCCTCCATTCAAATAGTGCTTCTATAATTACCACATCATAGCAATTGTTAAAAGAGGAGGAAATAAAATGGTTTAGCTATATATCTTTTTCCATAATATTAAAGCAATTTAATAAGAAAATTTATATGTTTTCTTCGCCTGGAGGAAAAAAAAAAATTTGAAATACAGCTTATATATGTATTGCAGAGAGATAACAATAGGATACCATCATTAAATGTGGCACTATAGGAAAGCTGCATGCAGAACAAAATAAAATTAGATCACTATGACACCTTTTAATTTTTCTGCATGGGATTAAGAATTTGTGAGCAAGTTTTAACAGGTGCCACATTCCAGTGCTCCCAGCCCTGCTGTGATAACACATTTCCCTCTGTGGGACTGAGGGCAACCTCAACCCAAGGACAAATGTGATGGTTGGGACTCCGGTGATCCGCAGGAATAGCTCCCAAATCCAAACCTTAAACTTCTGTTGTCTTAGCAGTCAGAGCTCAATATTTCTGAAAGACTTTCTGGAAGTTTGTATTGGTCTGACTCTTGTAAAATCTTGAGCAGTGTTAAATACAATAAAAAACTGAATAACATCTTTGACTATTGTGGGAAGATACTACCTAACTTCTGCCCTGAAGGGTTTCTTCCTTAAAATTATACCTTTATATAAGTAGCCTCATCCAAGTTAGAATTTTTCATAGGTACAAAACAACACAAAATTGACAGTTGTGTTGTGAGTGATGGAGATAAAGGGAGGAGAATTCATAGCAAGAAGTAATTTTCCCTTTGATATTTACCAAATAATTTTGATTTTTGCCTTTGTTGAATTCTTGGGAAAGACAGTTTACAAAAATTGCTTTTCCCTAGCACTTTGTTTAGCTGTGAGTTTCATTTTTTAGGTGGGTTATTTGACACATTTTGAGATCTTGGTGTCTGTAGAATATTCACAACATTCACTAAAGCACTGCAGAAGCTCAAAACCTTGGACAAAAGAGGCTGAAGAAACTCCAATTATTGATCAAAGATACAAAATTTACTTCAGTTCCAACTCCTGTCAGCTCCTGGTTTTGCCACTACAGATCTGCTGCTGATGTCAACCACCAGTTTTAGTAGATAACAATAGTGCTGCTACTGAAAATACTATGTGAAGGACTTTTAATTTAAACTCTTCTGATGTAAAATGTATTTGTGTGACAGCATTAAGGTTGATAGTGCTAATTTCATTTTCATAGCAAATATTAATATTATTTTCAGTAATAGCAAAGCATTTTTTCCAGTGAAGTTGCAAGTTAAATATTCTTAATTTGTAACCAAAATTATGAAAATAGCTAAGGGAAAAACTGTTCTCACACAGTATCAAAAACTTCAGGAATATAGTAACTTAAAGAAACTAATACACGGTAAGCGTTATTTAATTAAAATATTAAATAAAATAGGAGGAAATATTGTACTTTATGAGCAAGTCACCAAGAAAACCAGTTCAAACTGAAGTCCACTATTTTTGCCTTTAACATTTGGAGACACAAATGCAGACATACAGAGACATAGACCCCTAATTTTAGTGGCTGCAGTTATTTTTACATTCTGCCAAGAGCTAGAGTCTTCAACAATTGATTTCATATGCAATAAAACCAATTTATATTGCTTGAAATGTACTTTTGACATTCTATTAAACCACATCAATGCAAATTCGTTAGATTGGTTAAATGCATCATTTAGCTGTTTCACTAAAGTTTGTAATCTTTTATTTCTTTATAATCAATGAAAACACTACAAGAAGCAATTTTCTTCATGGTTGTATCTTCAGTGTACAAATGTACAAGTGACTAATGGAAATCCTGGTGTTTCTGCAGCAAAGTAACACAGAAGATACCTCATCCATTATGTTCCCAAAACATCATCTCTGCATTCAGGGAATCTTCATCAGGATGGCATCCTGATGGTGAGGGATAAAACCACGTCATAAGGTAAAACCATGAGAAGAAAAAAAGGGGGAAGGTTTCTTAGGTCCCTGCCCCTGAACTTATTTTTGCTAATGTAACCTTATTTATAAGTCCAGGTCGTGTTTAATCTCATTTAAGCTCAGTATTATTTGCCTACCAGTTTTTGGAGATCCTTGATGTGAAAAAATACCTTGGAAAGAGCCCCCAGAACTTTGAAGGATATTTTAGAATGCTGAACAACATCATGGCAAAACCAGCCAGAAACCTCAGTGTCTCAAAGGTGAGGGGAAAGGCACTTATGTGTCATTTTAAATAAAAGAAAAATGAAATAAAAGTAAAGAAATAGGCAGAGAGAGGAGGTGTAAGAAGGAGAAACCTCATGACCTTATTTCCAGAAGGGAATAAAATAAAAACTGAAACCCAAATTGTGTACAGATAGACTGAGGGTGCTGTGGGAGCAGAGAGACCTGGTAAGATTTTCCACAGTCATGNAGAAATAGGCAGAGAGAGGAGGTGTAAGAAGGAGAAACCTCATGACCTTATTTCCAGAAGGGAAATAAAAACTGAAACCCAAATTGTGGACAGATGGACTGAGGGTGCTGTGGGAGCAGAGAGACCTGGTAAGATTTTCCACAGTCATGAAATCACAGAATCACAGAATCACAGAATGGCTTGGGCTGGGAGGGACCTTGCATATCACAGACCCCAACCCGCCTGCCTCAGGCAGGGAGGCCTTTCCTGTTCTGTACACAGTAGAAATAATCTCGTCATTACTTTTTAGCACATTGAGAACTCAATAAAATCTAAAAAAAAAAATCTCCACAGCCCTTGGGCTGAGGACAACACTGGTCCCACCATCCTGCAGTGCCAACAAATCCAAATCTTACCTTTTTAGCACTCCCCATGCAGAAAGAAGCACTGAAGGTGCAGGTGCAGGCCTGGGAGTGAGGGTAAAAATGCTCTTTGCTAGGGTTTGATAGCACTTTTTACTCATAGAAGTGCTTCAGAAATCTTTACTTGGATATGAAGTCTGATTTTTTTTCCCCATGTTTTCTGTGAAGTATATAATCAAGTCATGTTCTGTCTATCACCTTTTCACATCTTCTCTTCCAGTGCACTACTCTGTACTTGGCAAGAAAATGCACTTTCCACTTCTTTTTTTTTTTTATTGCCTTCAAAACCCAACAAATACATTTTCACTGTCAGTTGCTTATTTGCAGCATTTCTCCCTTTGTAGTACAGACAGAACTCTTCAGGTGGAGAGACACAATGTGGAAATCTAAGTAACAAAGACAAGACAGAACTTCAGAGGCACTGCTTGATATTTATGGTATAAAGGATATATAAGGTTTCCAGTAGGATGAATGGCTAACTTTTCATAAGTGCTCTGTGCTACCCTGAAATTGTTTCAGTGTTTGGCTTAGATAATAAAATAGTATTGTCTTATTATTAAATTTTGAAATACAGTCCATTAAAAATTAATTTACCAGCCTTTAGCAATGAAATCCAGTTACGGTCCTGCACTGAATAATAGAGACTCTGGCAATAACTAATTAATTAACAGTAAAACAACTTTCCCCAGTTACTGATGAAAATTGATTAACATTTAAGGATGATCACATAGAAGTCACTAATCCAAGATTTCCTCATTCAAGAAGTAACAGGTATGAATTTAGACAGACTTTTACTGTGCCACTTCCAACATTTTAAACATTTTATTCTTTGATAAATAGAACTGATCTCCTTTTTTTTTTTTTTTTTAGGTCAGAACATCAAGCTGACTGACCCACAGATTTAGAATCTTCATTCAAGATAGAGATTCTTTATTTTATATTTATAGTTCCAAATACCATTTCAAGTGTCAGAAGAACATTCTGTGGATCTATTTATGATCTTAGAGCAGAATTCACAGAAATACTTTAAGTATACAGCTCCACACAATGACCACAAATTGAGTCTGTGGATTTAATTCTTTTTCTGCAGCAATCTGCTCTGACTTGTTAATTTGATTAGTTCAATAATTTGATACATCGGATTAATTAATTAATATATAGCCACTATTAAGTATTAGCAAATTACTAAGGGTATAAAACAGTTTCCTGTATGAATGCAACTCAATCTCCTTCATTGTTGCTATACTTGCTTGTTTCTATTTTTTTTTTTTTTTCAGATTTGTTGTTCAGAATTAAAACTCATGGATTCCCCAATTACTTGAAAAATATTCAGGAATTAATTATTTCCATTGGTCAATATATATTTATTTGTTTGGAATGCACTTTGTGCCTGTGAATCTACAGGGAAAAAAAAAAAAATCCTTGAAAAT
Source organism: Regulus satrapa (assembly GCA_013396955.1). Classification (NCBI taxonomy): domain Eukaryota; kingdom Metazoa; phylum Chordata; class Aves; order Passeriformes; family Regulidae; genus Regulus; species Regulus satrapa. The sequence continues at coordinate 194,276 of VWZN01020127.1, read as the reverse complement.
TGTAGATTAAAGGATAACAAATGAGTAGCTACCATCTTATGCAGGACTGATGGGAAAACAGACAGCAGCTTTCCACAAGAAAAAGTAAAGGTTTCAGGATGAAAGATCGACAAATACTTTGTCTATTTTAAAATTTGCCTTTCCTTTTTTTATTTTCTTTTTATCTAATTTAGTTTTCAAATAATAATTCCTAATCAAATACACTCAATGTCTTTCTGGTGAGTCATGAAGTTGATGGAAGACAGCAGAAAAAAATCCCTGCTCTTCTAGAGGAAAGCTGTCAATTTAGACTCTCTCTCCCCACCATGCAGACAAATCTTACTGCAAAATTAAACTATAAGAGAAAATATTTTGAGTGAAAAATGGGGCACAAGCAGCAGTGAAGGGCTGTATCATTCAGGAACATGGACATTGCTAGATCAAAATGTGGGTCTCACTTTCATCCATGGAAATACAAGGGGTTACAAATTGGAATTCAAGCTCTTAATCCAAAATAAATAATGATACATGCATTAGAACAAATAAAATTAAATAGTATATTAAGTTTAAAATTTAATTAATTCCATCACAAAATATATGTCTGTGTATCCTTTGCCTCTATAAATTCAGTTTACTAGTAACCACACTGTGGTATTAACTATAAAATTACTTAAAGTATTGTACTGGACTGGTTTTAAAATGGAGGATCTTCCTGCTTGGGAGGAAAATTAGGTTTGTGTCTGTCCCCAGACAAACACCCTTGCAGGGGGACACAACATGACCTGTAGCAGTTGTCAAGTGGATGAAGGTTTCAGAAATCCTGACGCTGATAGACTGACAGTTTTAAATCTCTCAGATTAGTCTGTCTTTTCTATTTCATTTGTCTGTTAATCTTAATAATGCACAACAAAACCAAAACCAAACAAAACCAAATTTTGGAATCTTAGTTTCTGTATTTGTACCAAAAAACCATAACACTTATTCCAAATTTCAGTGTGATTTCTTGAAGCCAGGCATATGTAACACTCTCTTCTCTGGATAATAACTCTACAGAAAAAATGTCTTTATGGTTAGTTGTTTGTTTGTTTTTTTGGTTTTGTTTTTGTTTTCTGATAAAGGGCTGCTTCAGCCTACCAGAATTGTATCTTTTATACTGTGTTTTTGAGAATTTACATCCTGTGTGTCCTGGGGTGGAAAGAAGACGTGCTGGGTATTTTCTTAAGAGAGAAAATTCTGGAACAGGGGAGGAGGCTGCCTGGCCCAAAAGCAGCCAAACTGGCTGGATTCTGGACACTGATGTTTCATGAGAGGATCACTGGGATGAATAATCCTCAGAACTACCGACATGATTTGTTTTGTACTTTACTCAAAAACAAACCAGGAGGGAGCTGACGTATGGGTAGTGTGAATGGTGAAAACAGCAGTACCCACCTCTGAGACATTTTTCACCTGAGCATGTAAATTTATTTGCTTTTACAAACTCCATGACCCATGCATAATTTAGTTTGCAGCAGAGATGCTCATCTTAAAGAAAATAATTGCAGAAGTCTGGGTTTTTTTTAAGGTTACACGGGCAAAACTTCCCCAGTGAAATCAAAAGGGCCTGTGATGATGAAGGCTGTCAGGGACAGAGCCCCAGCCCTGCAGTTAATATCAAATGTCTTTCTCCAGCCCTGTTCCTGACTGCAGACACTGACACCAGGACAGGCCCATTCCACAATTATCTTCAAAGTTTCTTTTTTATAACATTGCTTTGGCTTGGAAAACAACAACCGCCAGTTTCCATCTCATTGTTTCCGCAGTCCTTACTGGACAGTCACAAAGCAAATATTAATCATATTAATGACATTGTACATCACTGAAATGTTAACCTTCAAGCCAATAACTCAGATTCAATGGATTATTTCGGTCCAGGCTTCTGAATTTGAAATGACCTTTCCCTGTCTGAGAGAAATTGACGCTGTCCCATTTAAGTCACAGTTTGTCAGCCTGGATGGTCACAGACAATCAGTCAATGCAATTTGGTCTGGCATCCATGGAGGCAAAAAGAAAAATAAGTCCCCCAGGATTCAAAAGGAAGCACAACATAGTCAGGCAGAGTGGGCTGAGCCATAACCTCTTCGACAGGAGCTCCAGCCCAAATGGAATGACCCACAAAAACAACCATTAGACTGCTGGTGAAACATTTGAGGTTTTTAAAAGAGATGAAGATCAAAAAAGTTACTCTAATTTTCATTGGGACCCAGTTCATTAATCAGGAGATGGTGAATCTGGACATACACTAAGCTATCTCTGAAAAAAAAACAACTTTTAATCTCTCTTTAAAAAGGGGGGAAAACCCAAACAAACAGAAAGAAGCTAGCTGTTTGATTTCTTTTAGATATTTTTGTTGTCACTTCTCTTAACAGCTGTGCAGTAGAGAGTCAGGGAAAGAGATTTTCATTATGTGCATTGATGAATTCTTAACTCTATCAGTGTAAAAAATGTTTCCTAGAAATCACAATTGAAATATACCTCTGAAAGTACATAATAAACCAAATTTTCATTTAAATGCCTTTGTGATGTTCCTAAAGTTTGTTTTTTAGGATTTGAAGTTAAAATCAGAAAATCAGAAAATCATAAAAACATTTTGTTGCATCTCTTAGTCGAATGGACACCTTCTGTTGTGCTTGCTCCCAGAAGCTGAGTCATAAGCAAGAGACTAGCTTTGGTTTATCTGTTTATTTTTCTTTGCATTGAGATTTTTTTTTTAATAAAAATATTGTAATTTGACATTCTCATTAGATTAGAAAAAAAAACAATCCTACTCTCTACTACGATTACACTGGAACCATTAATTATTTTCTGCTGCTTGTTATATTTTCAATCACCATTTTAATTTTAGGGTTAAAAAATAAAGAGCCTGAAACTTTTTTTTTGAAGAAGGCAACACTTTCCTCTAATGCTCACTTTATCATATCATTTCAAATAATTCATTTGAAAACAAAGCAGGTTTAACTAACACCTTGTTCTGTTCTGTTCCTCTGCAGACTCTGCTTTTCTTAAAGTTTCCCATTGTGATCTACTTTATGTGGATTTTAACCACGTCTCACACTTATGCTTTAGCAAACACATCTGTGGTACCTGCTTTGGCAACAAACAGACATCAGGGTTGTAGAAAAGTGAAGGGGAAAGCAAAAATATACCTTAGAACTGTAATCAAAGTCAACTATTTCTTTTTTTTAGCTAAGCAAAAATATCTTTGTGCTTGGCAGAGGGGGATGCTGAGTTCTGAGGCTGCTGCAGGGCAGAGTTCACATAAAGGAAATCTTGTTCTCTTTAGCTCTCTACACCCCTAAAGCTGCATTTAGGCTGCGTGATGTACTGGTTTCAGGAAAACTGATGACAGATAACACAATGTTCCATTAAATGCTGCAGAAAGCCACTCACCTTTGGATAATAAACTCCTAAAGAAAAGGGAGGATTAGATTATAGTTTATATTAAAACAGATCGAAGGAGTTATTCTTCACTTACACTCTAGTAAGATGGAGAAGTCCCAGGGCCTATTTTTTTAAAAAAGCCTTCACTAAATCAAAGCAATGCAATTCATCAACTTACACAGAAATATAATTTGCTGGTGAAGTTTTGATCTTTAAATTCCAATACATTTTTTTTCCCCAACATTCTCCTGTAAAATTCAGCTGCTCTGCAGCAATAGCATCATTGCATAATAAATATAGAACTAACCAAAAAGTCTGTATTGAGTTGTTTGTAACTTTTGTGGGGAGATGATCACTATGGAAAGTTTTAGATTTGATGTACTGAGTGCACCAATAATTGATGTATTTTGTTGGAATTTTTGGTTCATCTAGAAAGATGAATAGTGGTTGCAAAATTTGGATCCAAAATATGAAGGCGTTGAACTCTAAATTCAAATCCAAAACTTTAGCTCAGTCAGTTTTATAATTCTCTACAGAAAAATTCAGTTCCTTTGAGAATTCTGATATAAATCCTGAAATTTAGGGATTATCCATTCTACTTTTAAACACTCTCATCTTCTTGCTGGAGATAGCCTGGGGATCCATGTACTGTAAAATCAAAGAGAATAAGGGAAAACAATCAAGCCCAAGGTATAAAATAGTAAAAAAAACGTTGAGTTATGTTATTCAAAGGGCAAAACAGATGTTATTTTTATTTTAAAAAAGGAGGTAACCCACTGGCTATATGTTGCAATGGGAAGAAATTCACTGTGATCCACGCACCCAAGTGTGTGCTCAGCCTTCACCTGGGAAAGGAGAGCTGTGCCAGGCTGCCCACCATGCCCAGGGAGAATTCCTCTCTTGGCAGCAGGGCTGAGGGACAGCCTGTGGGAGTTGTCCTCTTCTCTGTGCCCATCCTGTGACACTGCCCTCGTCCGTTCTGAAAATCATTCTCAGAGACGTCTTGTCAGGACGGTTTGTGAGGAGCAGAGCCCAGACCTCAGCACGTGGCAGGGTGTAGAACCAACGAGGCTTTGGAGAGACCCTGAATCTGACCTTGAGGTCCTAATCTCTGAAAAGCTCCCAGTGCTGACCTGCTCGGGTTGTTTTGCCATTGTGACAGTCACCTTTTTGTCTGCAGTCGTTAGCACTGAGCCAGAGTTAGAACCCTCAAAGCAAGAGGACAACACTTCAGCAGAAGATATTGCAATCCCCAGCACAAAAAAAAAATGTCTAAAATCTTTATGTGGAGATGTTTAATGGAGTTTGCAGACCTGAAGAGTCTCTAAAGCCAATAATGTAATGAGATATGGAGTCTGAGCCTGAAATTGCCTGATGTATTTAAATATGTCAGAGGAATAGATTTTAACTAATCATTCCCACAACCAGAGAAGCCCCCTCTAGAGACCATTCTATAAACCCTTTACAGAGTTTTTCTTCCTCTGCTGTAGTAGAAAAAAAATGAAAAACCTTAAAAAAAAAAGAAAAAAACTTAGAAAAAAGGGATTCAATGGGTCTCTGACCTGGACTGCAAGCACAAGAGCAAAAAGAGAACTTTTCTTGAAATGTGAATTCTAGATCCTGTTCCCTCACATTTCTAAAGGAATTTATATTTAATGGCTATTAACAAAAGAACCAGAATTTAAGAATCAGAATTGCAATCCCTTTATCTGCAGCTAAATGCTGACACTGACACCCCAGAAATTGAAATTCTTGTCTGCTTTTCTTCTAGATTCCTGAGTCTGAGCACTGGACTGAGCAGTGATGACTCCTGCCTTCTCCCAGCATTAGCAGGAGGAACATGGTTTCCGTAAAGATTAACCCCTCCATTCCTGATGAAAGTGTTTTGCATTTACACTACACAACAAGAGCAGGACCAAGACATCCCTGCTGCAGGGCCAACCTTATTGTCACTAGCTTTTTGTAGGAGGAGCTTCCAGCAGTAGTAGTTTTTAAACTCCAGATATTGTTTTGTGCAAGTGAATAAGGCATGGAGCAAATTAGCAAATTAGGCTTTCTTTGGATGCAAAGGCAAACACCTGTGTTTTTCCATTGCTGACAGACGTGGGAGGAGAAAGATCCTTAGACACCCAGTTTAGCAAGAGTGGCAGTTTAGGACGTCTGAGAAGCACCCCCTTAAACTGGAGGTGTTAATGGTTTCTTAGACATTAGGTCAGAGTTTCCTGAATCATTCTTTTAGCTCAGGCTTCTGTTTTTTGCCCAAAAGGGCATGCCAGGAACTCAAGTGCCCTGCTCGATGAGTGCCAGGTGCTGTTCCTTCAGATGAGGAGCCAGCACTCAGTGCCAGGTGTTCTCACAGCCCTCTCAAGTGAGCAAGGGGGAACAGGAGAGGCCCATTCATTACCTCCTACATCTGCTTTTCACAAATCAAGATTAACACAAAGGTGCTGCTACGCTTTCCCAGAGGTAGGAGGACGTGGAGAAAACCACATCCATCACCTGGAGAGGTTCCTTGGCTTGCAAGCTGACTAACATGTCAACACTGAGATTGTGCAGGATGCTATCTATGCAGCCAAGAAGGAATTTATAGTGGGAGTTTAGCCATGATAAGGCAGTCTCTTTATTCAAGTAGTACAGCAGGAATGACCAATGCCATCCAGACTGTGGATTAGGTTGCAAAAAGAAAGGGTAAGGTGGTAGAAGGCATCTCAGAGATACCTTTAGGTGTGTGTGAGGGTTTTAGTGCAATTTTTGAGATAATTATTTTAAACAAAGGATTTAAAATAGTCGTTATTAGCCAAAAGAAGAAACAAATGCTGGATGAAAAGAACATTCAGAGCTGCTTTAAAAGCACAGGACACTTCTCAGTCTCACTGAGCTTTAGGTGTAAAGTCTCTGCTTATTTAAGCATGAAAATGATGAATAAAGGTAAAGCAATGTTCAATTAATGTGCAACAAACTAAGCACATCACAGCTTTAGAGCAATGAAACTTCAGAGCCTTTTCAGATTGGAGGCCTGGTTTTGGAGTCCCCCCTTGGTGCCAAATTTAAGCTACCAGGAGCATTCCCTAGGGATAAGACAGCATTCAAGGTGGAGGAAATATCAACAGCAGCAGCGACAATTAGCAAGTGAATTCATTAGGAGACGTTCTGAACTGGACTGCAAAGGAAACAACAGAGAATTACAGTGAACAACTGTCTCTGAATCACCTTTGCTCTCCAAATGTGCCATGGGGTCATGAGAGCTCACGGCAGAAAGATTAAATTGCACTTCATTATAAACCAGCTGAAGTCTGAGAGCATTTCAGAAGTGAGATTTAGATGTTCATATCATCTGAATCCAGACTTTTTGTCTACTGAGCTGCTTTAGTTCCAATCAAACACAGCTAATCAGAACAAGGTGTTCTTGAGGATATTGATTTCATGTGAGAGAAAGGATCTTCGTTATAAAATTGGTTAAACACAAGAAGAGGGATGAGCAATGGGGATGGTTCTCCATCCTTGCAGCTTTTCAGAAGTTGTCTAGGCAAAGTCCTTAAACAACCAGATGTTCATGTATGTAAAATCACACCTGTGCATTTAAACATACTAATGTAGAAAATAAATATAAACATCTATAAAATTTCAAGTACATTTTGAAACTTTCTTACTTCATAGTACTGTTATAAAGAATATAAGACACCAGCCTTAGAAAGGAATGACACTATAAATTTTTATTAGATGGATCAGAAATATTTTCATGCTGTGGGCAGTGGGGGCTCATAAGAAGCACAGAAACTATCTGCTATAACAAGGAGCATTAACTATGATTAATGAGCTGACTTTGAAAGTCAGACCATCTCCACAATATAATCTTTTCTCCTCTAAGGCAATTTTAAAAGAAACTTTTAAATATTTAAATATTTCTGCAGCCTTCTGAAGCTGGTGCTGTCTGAATGCCTTCAGACATTTATTTCTAGGCCTAAATTGAAAAACTATGGTCTAATGTTCCATTATATTATGTGAACAGAAATAGAATATGTATGTTAATGTAATTACATATTGGGAAAACCCACGTCTGGTAAAAATACTCATGATTTTGTTAGCTATATTTAAGCTGATCTATATCTGAAGAAGTTTTGCTTTCACTCATTTTTTTCTGAGAAGAAAGGGGAGAGTGTCACTGACTCCTTTAAAACAGAATGACTGACTTGGTGATGGGTGCACAGCCCGAAGATCAAACAGACCTGGAAGGACCTGCCCTGCCCATGAATGCAGAAAGAGCTTCTGCCCTGGCAGAGCAGGTTAAAATGTCAGGTTTCTTACAGACCAGGTGGGAGCATGAGGTCAGGGGAGCTGACACAGATTAATTTCAAAATGGACTGATGAGAGGGGTCAATCATGTTATTGGCACAGGGCTCGTAATGCCATTCTCAAATATGGCTTTTGAAACTTTTATGTGGTTCCTCAAAAGTATTCAAGCATTTAACTCTCCCTCAGAAATCTGAATTGAATGGCCAGTGTGTTAAACACTCTCTGGTTGATACTTTGCATTAAACTGTCGCTGGATAAAACTCAGGAGCTGTTCCCACAGGAGTAATTGAAACAGGGTTGTCCTCACCTGCAGGGTGGACATCCAAGAAAATGCACTTCAGACCCCTCTCACACAAAATTAGAAACTAAATGAAATTAACCCACATGTACTGTCAGTGAACTTCTAATGCTCTAATGCATATATAAAAAATAGAGGCAGATATGCACAAATATGAAAGCTGTTTTTTATCTGCATTAGAGGAAAAGGAGATATGTGTTGCCTCTGTAGATATGTATTACTCAAGCTGTAATAATTTGGATTAATTTCCTCAGGGGATCCCATGAAAACTGATCTGTTGTCTGTCCTGACAGCACAGTGACAGTTTTATGAGTTTATCCACGATTTATTTCTTTGTCTGATGGTTGTCTGAAATCCTACATGAGTGGAATGGACTCCTGATGTGCATTGCAGCACCTTGATGAACTCTACTCAGTTTTGCAGTCTGGGTCTTCTCAGGTAATCCCAAGTATCTGAGTTACCACCTTGTTAGCAGCATCAACAGTGAATATCTTGTGTGAGCAGCTGCAGGAGCCATAACACACCAGAACCCTGCTCAAGGTAGCTTCCAGGCAATGTCATGTAACATTACGGCTTCTAAATTGTTTAAATAAGGTGTTGGCTCACACGGAAAAATTGTCACCCTGGATGTCATTGAGGAAGTTAATTAAAATTTAGTTATTCAGGGCATGACCCCCAGAATCATCCGTATTTGCAAAATGTTTGGGGCTATGCAATAAATCTGAAAATGTAATGAATTTTTATTACTGAGTGCTAATAAACAATTATTGCTATTCACTCTCAGAGAGGCAGACATTTCAGGGAGAGACAAGGAACACAGCAGGATTAAGAATTAAAAGTTAAGAATATGGGCTAGATCATAGTTTTCAGAAAAAAGTTTTTTTCCTAACATGTAGTTTGTGTGTTTTCTGGAGTGCCCTGGGACCTTGTAAATGAAAGCTGCCAAAGAAACGAGGGTGATAAAATCGTTACCATTTCACAGTTTCTTACATCTTTCACAGCTTCTTATACCTATTTGATCAGCTTTGTCAGCCCTTACTGGAATATCCAGACTGGAAAACTCACATTCAAATTTTTGATTTTGCAATGGGGAGTTGAACATAAGAAAAGACTATCAAAGCTTTTCAGTATTTCACACTTGTCACAGAAGCAGGAAAACAAGGGGGACCACAAGTGAAAATGTGTTTTATTTCCTCAAACTTTTATTTAGTTTTTAAATGAAAACCATCACCAACAGCAAAGTGCAATACACTCCATATCTTATGCTGTCCATAAAGCCTATGGGATTTACACTGCCACGGGAAGGAGGCTATTTACATGTTAAAAAGCCATTTATGATGCTAATAAAAGTCCACAGGATTTACTTTACAATGTGTGAGAAGCCATTTATGATGTTAAGAGTCAATTTACTATGTCAACAATTGTGTTAGCAGTAAAAACGCAAAGCAGATATAGAGCACTGGTTTTTGTTTTGGTTTGGTTTGGTTTTTTTAACTTGTGTTGTTGCTATTTTCCCTGGCAGTGATTCATGTCTCCACCGCAGAGATTTTTTGGTTTATGTTTTAGATGAGAAAGATACAGCATAAATTTTTGTTTTCTCTGAGTGGGCTAATCTTGGAGAAGAACTATTCAGAGAGATGTGTTTGGGATACCTCTGTAATATGGCAGAGAATTCTGACCTTTTTCTGTTAGCCTTTTTCTGGCTGCATCAATTTGCTACAACACCAAAGATAATCTCACTCTCTACACACTCATTCCCTTGGACATTGAGTAGTTTCGATCTAACAGCAAACTTTGAGTACTTGTTCCAATTTTTTTTTTTTTTCCTATTTCTTGGACGAGATCAAATACCAAAGACATCTAGGGTATATTTTGCTGCCACTTCTATTAGTAAATTGGATAAAGAATAATAACATTTCTTAAGTTCTGCTTACAGGCTCTTTAGATACTGTTTAACCAAAAGTATTATTATATATAGGTTTTGATTACCCAACATCAAACCCACTGGGTAATCACAGTAATAATTTCACATAACTGAGTGATGTGAAATTACAACACATATATCATAACACATATAATAGAACTAATCTATTAATTCTTACTGTGTTACCAAGCACAGCTCACTCTCTGTTCTGATCAACTGTGGGAGAAGGGTTCTCCTCTCCAGGCTGAACGGCCCCAACTCTCTCTGCACAGGAGAGGGGTCACAGCCCTCTGAGCCTTTGTGTGGCCCCACTCCACGAAGATTTTTATTTTTAATATAATGAAGGTATTAACAGTCTAATTCAAGAAATTTTATTACTGTAAATCTAAATGTAATAGAAAAATAAAATATAAAATTGCAGGTAGCGTATTTATTAACAGAAAAAGCCACAGGAAGAGCAGCAACAGTTAAAATCAGAACATGCACATGTAGCTGCTTCTCCTACTTTGGGAATGATTCCCACTTCACTTCCTGCTAAAATTTTTGGGTTTTATTTTACCAAATGAGTTGTTTCAGCAAAAAGAACATCAGTAATATTCTAATTGCTGACATAAAGAGCAAGTCTGAAATCTTAAATACTTTAAAAGACGTGTTTACCTTTTCTCTGAAATACAGCTCTTCAGATCATCTTGGTTGAATGTTCTTAGGTCTTCTTTTTTTTCAAACAACTTTCCTAAGACTGTGAAGGAGGAAAAATAGCAGTTTTTTAATGGCTGTACTTAAAGGCTCTAGGAATTAATTAAGATTTTTCAAAGTGCACTAAGAAGCCTGAAAAGCTATAAAAAGAAAGGATTTTGGGGGGTTTAATTGAAACAGAATCCCAAATGTTGTATAACTCAACAGGTAATATATTATATTCAATTAAACACTTTAAATTTTTTAAAACACAGAGTTTTTTTCCTGCCATATGATCATCAGCAATTAAATTCTGCTAGATATGTTTGAAGCTGAATACAAATCCATTAAATTAAGATGTTCTATGGTTGTTATGACCAACTCCTAAGTGCATCAAGCCAGGGAAACAGGAGCCAAACAGTATGATTGACACACATAGATGGACCAATCTCATTTTTGTATCCCAAAAGAAGCTATGAAAAGCAAAGGTTGTGAAATTTTTGGAAGCAAATTGAGAAAATAGCAATGTCTAAATATCTGACCTTATCTGTTGGGTTTTCAAGGACAGGTAGGAAGAAATTGCCAGAGTCAAAATACAGAAAAAATAATCATCCCTCTTTACACGTGCTCCCATTTTCTGTTTTTACAATGTGTGACATTTCCCATTCTATTCAATTCCTCAAAAAAGCAGGAAGCCAACCGCTGAGGAAAAGAAACCCATAGTGACAGCAGAGAACCTAAAAGAAAACAGCACTCCAGTTCGGGTGACAGAATGACTGGGAATTCAGAAATGTGTTGGCAAAATAAAGCTGGAAGTCATGGCAACTGAATCAGATTTGTAGCTTTTATTATTGATTTTAGCAGAATAAAATAACAGTAGTGAAATCCAACTTCTACTCTCTGCTCCAATAAAGCATCAAATTCACTGACACCTTGAACTTACAATCAAAAGTGACAAGCGATTTTTGGAGAGCACATTTGTGATTGTGTTGTGCAAGTCACCTATAGAGAGCTGCATGTCTACATGTCAGTCCTAGGAAAGAGTCAGAAACCCAGCAAACACAGCAGCAAACCCCAGATAAGAAATTCTGCCTCTAAATAAGGGTAAGGAGTGTGATAGATCCGTGTTGATGTGCCAAAAAAACCCAAAAAAATCCCCAAAAAACCCCCAAAAAAGCCCAAACCAAACCAAACCAAACCAAACCAAACCAAACCAAACAAAAAAAAAAAAAAAAAAAGCTTGGAGGATAACAAATCTATCCAGCCCTGAGAAAGGATGGAGATAGTCTGTGCCTGATGGAGAGCCTGAGTGTGTTTACCAAAATGATAAGAGCACATTTTTCTCCCTGGGGCAAACTTGGAGAAGCACCACTTACTTCTTAACAGCTGAACTTGATTCTTTCCCAGAGCAGGGTGGTGATGGAAGATTCCCTCATGGGAATATGTTCTGGCTTGTACTGGCCTCAGGACGTGCATGACAATGGTGAGGTTACACCAGTGAGAAATAAAAAGAAATAAAAACACAGCAGTGACAAATGGCAAGGGCTGGGCACTTGTCAGTGACCGCAGAAAAGTTTCAAGGCCTTCCTGCTTTGATCAGTGCACACAAATGGGCCAAGGGATGCTTGGGCAGCACTGCAAAACACTGAGGGGAGTCCTCAAATATTGGCAATATCCAAGAGCTTTGAATTTGCTGTGACAAGCTGCGGAATTTGATCTGACCATTTGACCATTTGATTTGAGCATCTCTTCTTAAAGGCTTCAAAAACTAACAAAACTTCAGATGGTTGAAAGAGATCTGATTTGTATCTGTAAGCTTCATATGGACAAGCTTCATTTCCATCTTTAGGCAGCAGAGGTGGGGAACTCTGACTATAAATCAGCAGAAACACCATCGTGGCCACAGTCTTCCTCCTGCTTTGCCTGTGCCACTGCTGTGCTGGCCACTTTTGCCACTCCAGGAGCAGGGAGTAATGCCTGATTTGGGAGATTAAAGGGAAAAATAACTCTTTCAGTGTTGCCGCCCATCTCCAATACTCCATTTTCCCTCCACAGCAAGAGGAGCTGGGAGGCTCATCCCTCTCTTCCCTTCCTCCACCTCAGTCCTTCTCCTTGTCTCATCTTCAGATCAGCAGAATTCATGTTTTCCTTCTCTGCTCGGAGATACAGAGTGCATTATGATATCACGTGTTCACAGAGCACAACGAGAAGTTTGCACTGAAGTAGGTGTTGACTGGTTTGGGTTTTTTTTCTTTAAAAAGAATACATTTTTCTCATCTGACACTCCTTTAAGACTGTGGTAATTGTTTCTCTAATCTGATAATGTAACTACTCTTTCTGATTTCTTAATCCTTTGGGTTTGATTCTGATTGTGATTTTTCTGTGTCATAGGAGATTCAAAGTTCCAGAGAGAAATATCCACTTTTGTTCAAAGAAGCTAAGTGTAGCATAATCAGTCATGTCCTTCAAAGCCATATTCTGAATTTGTAGTAGGCATCAAAGTAACTCCAATGATGTTAGAGGGGTCATATCACCGTCACTACAAAGTAATGAAGCTTCCCTGAAGAACTGTGTCAGTTTACATCAGTGCAGGTTTGCACAGACTCTCAGACTTTACCATGTCATACATGAAAGCTGAAGGAAGAGAAAGAGGAGGGAAATATTAATTCAGAATTATGCACTGTGACCCCATTTTAATTTTTCCTCAGCTGTATTTTGGCAAGTCAAATGTCACTGCATTTGAAGTCTCAGTCCCAGGTGTTTCCTGAAACACTTTGGACAGCAATCCACCAATGAAAGTTCCAGACACTTAGTACTGTCTGCCTCTTTTTCTCTGCTTTTCTCTGATCTCTGAATTTGCTACCTCAAATGCTTCAGCACAAGTATGAGGCTCTGTCCTGAGCATCTCAGCTGTTCCTGCTGCTCTCCCTCACCCGTGGTCACAATTCCCCCAGTGATTCTCCTGTGAGTGAGATGTCACAAACCCCAATGTGACTCCAGGTGAAGGACAAGCAGGAGTGGAGAGCTGCCAAATCAGACATGACCTTTTCTTGAACCAATGATGTTTGGGATAGGTGATGGGTTCACAGCAAGATACCACATGTTCTGAAAGCCCCAAGAGGCATCAAAATAATCACAAAATGTGTAAGAGCTTCAACATATTTGAGTACATACCAAAATTTAAAATTTTGTCACATTATTCCATTGCTGTACATTCTGTGATTCAAAAGATGACAGTCGGAATGCTTCCACGTGTTTTTAAACTCAGTTGTGCAGCTTCCTCCTGTGATGAATCTCCCTACACACTCCTTGACTCATTCTGAAAACACAAAAATGAAATGTTAAGAATGGAAAATCCATGCCATTGAGATCTACTAAAGAGCAAAATCTCACATTTTAGTTCAGTTCATTTAAATTTTTCACATTGTCTTAAAGCCATTTTGCCTCATTTGAACTTATTTTCCCCCAGCGAGTTCCAGGTTGACCCCTGAATCCTCATCCAGAAGGATATTTCTTTCCTTACCCTTCATCTCTCCCTGTAGGGCATTGTGAAATTCACCCCCATGGGCAGGAGCTCCAAATGTTTTGAGTGGTGTTACTGTGTCCCACATCAGGGACTGCAGAGACATGGGGCTGTTCTCTGCAGAGTTTCACAACTGTCATTATGAAGTCCCATCAAAGGCAAATGAAGCATTACAGTCACAATTCCAAATAAAAGAAGTTGCAGGGCAGCGAGATTCTACTGGGTTTGGGGTTTGGGTTGGGCCGTGTCTTGCTGTAGAATATAAAGTTGCAAAATAATTAGGGAAGGAGTCAGACAGCAACAAAAAGGAGACAAGAGTGCACGTAAACCATGATCCTCTGCCCCTCTGGCTCTTTCCAGGAGCAAGGAGGGGAAGCAGACAGAGCTGTGGATTGAACTTGAGGAGCATGAGTTCCCTTCTGGCCTCATCCCCGCCTCTCTGCGTGGCTCTGGGAAAGCCTCTAAATCTATTACATGTGCCATTCTCAGGCTATCAAAGCTGTGAGAGCATTTTCCTGTCTCACAGGGATAAAAACCATTAACTACAGCAAAATGCTCAGCTCCTATAATTAAGGGGATTGTGTGCAATGAGTACCAAGACATGGGGCTTTGAAGCTGATATTGAAAGACATTTTGGTGTTTAAAAATGCTGAGCAATTTAATTGAAACCTAGGAATTAAGAGCTTTTGAAAATCCCAATATATAAAATCCCTAATTCTGCCTTTACAAGTTAATAAAACACAGCTGGAGTAGGAATCACACCATGGAATTTCCTCTGACAAGCTTTCCATGCCTGAGTAGGCAATGTATAAATAGGAATCTAAAGTTCTTTGAGCTCTCGCTTTCTTCAACTGATTTAAAAATCTCTCTTAAATTCTTATGACTGACAGAATTTAAAAAAAAAAAAAAAAACAGTTTAAAACTCTTGGAAAATAAGATTGAAGCTTTAGGGTTCATTTTCAGTGACAGACCTACATTTTGAAGGACTCACCACCAAACCTCAATGCTGTTGAAAGACTCTTGAAAGACCCTGGTCCATTCCTTACAGAATAAATCTATTTCCTATTTGAAGGGCACTATGTATGTATAGGCTTTATTTATTTGCAGCAAAAGATCTGCATTACATTATTTAAAGAATCAAAGTACAAAACTGTGAAAAAACCCATATATTTTGATTTATTTGTAGTAGAGTCAGAGATACAGTCTTTGAAAATTACTACAGAGAATTCCAAACACTGACCAGAAAAATCACAGCCATGGATTTACTGTTATTGCTTTACTATAATGCAACATATAATGCACTTCTAAAGTACACATTTTCGGATTAAATAAGAATATTGTATTTGTGTATAGCAGTCTTTTTAATAGGCATATTTTGTACTCAGTGATTTATTCCATCATCCATCCATCCATTTCTATGACATCAAAGTAGATTTAATAATAAAAGGAAATAAGTATTGGGCATAAATGTTATTACTTCATTTTCCAGCAATATTGTAATCTTAAAGCTGTTTATTCTGTGTTTCATAGCTTTTAAAATATTTTTTTCTATATTTAATCATTACATAATTCCGAGTATTTTTGGTAGGAGAGTTGTTTCAGAGTGGCAAACAACACATGACCCACACATATACTGAACTATTTTCTTGTTGTTCTATTTTAAGATTTGGGAGTTACAGACATTTAAAACTGAGAAAACAATCAGCCTATTCACCTGTAGAAAGTATTAATTCATTTCCCAGTGCTTGGCTGATGCCAGTATCTCTGCATTAGCTTGTATGATAGCAAATGTGCATAAAGGAGTCCAACCTTTTTCTTATTTAATTCAGGTTCATATTGGCGAAATGAAGAACCTAATTTAATCCTAAATTGGACAATAAGAAACCCTATGTATTTGGCTAAATTATGCTCTTATTATAAAGTGCAAAATCAGGTTTACTATTTTTACATAATTGCTCCTTTTTCTAGGAATCATTCTTCAAACTGCTGAAGTGATAGTTCAATTGTTTTGCATTGGAAATTTCATTATGGTTTTGGCTAACTGAAAATACTAACATATTTTGTTTCTACCTACACTTTTCCCAGAAAACTTCCTTATTAAGTTCATTCAGAAATTAAAACAAATAAGAACATTATTTTATTATGAGGAAACTTAACAGTAGTTAAGACAAAGTGGAAGGAGGCTCAAATTTCTTCTCTCCATCCATCAGAAAGGAGACACTTTTAAATAGCAACTTTTTATTATTTTGCTTTTTTAAAGTAATCATCCTAATTTGGATGGAATATTTCCTGCACCACACACATACATTTAGGCTTTTCATCTATTCTATCTCTTTCTCACTGTTTGGCCACACAGTTAAATTATTCATGCAATCTATCTGTGCATGTTTCCAAGAATGAAGAAGCAATTAACATCTGGGCAGAGCTGCTGCCCTTCTTTATTAGAGTGATACATAGTCCTTTATGAACTGGGTGAAACAGAAACAGATCTAAAAAAACCCAACATGTATCCTGAAATATTTGCATCAGTGGAAAATATGACCCACTACATTTACTTACCAAGCTAAGTGTCAAAACTATATTTAAATGGAAGATTAGAAAACTAACCTTGGATGTTTTGGTTTGACTTGATTTTGTTTGGGATTTTTTTGTTTCATTTTGGTTTGTTTTAAACTGCTTTAAATCTAATTATTTTACCCATCCTAGAGGGAAAAAAAAAATCCTAAAAAATTAAGTGTCCCAAATTCTTCATGTCATTAAGAATCCAGAGCTTTTAATAGCTCCCTTAGTTTTACTGCATTTCTACAAATATTCTCAGTGGGAATACCCCACAGTCAGTAGAGCAAGTTCTTCACACATCCTGCTAATGCCGACAGCTCATTACTAATGCAGCATGGACCCTTTGAGATTGGCTGAACTAATCAAAATAATGTTAATAATTGGCAGTGGGATTGCCTCTGGACAAAGAACATGCACACAAAAATAAAAGTTCATTTAACTTCTGAGGCCATCAACAAGTATAGATTTTCCCACCTCCTTGACATCTCTCCTGTTTGGGTTTTTGGTTTGTTTGCTGTCAGATTACACTGGATAAAGTGATACTGAGAAAGTCCACGAACAAATGGAGAGCTGGAAACAGATTCAGGAGCTCAAATAACGATGAGTGGGAACAGCTGAGCCTGAGCTGATGATTAATATTTTGAGGTGCTTGGTGATGCCTCACTATTCCAGATCATATCAGAACACAGGAATCTGAGATTTTGCCTCAGGCAGTGCGGAGCAACCTGTTCTAGTGGGAGGTGTCCCTGCCCATGGAAGGGGTGTTGGAAGTGAAGGATCTTTAAAGTCTCTTGCAACACAAACCACCCTGTGACTGTGTGATTCCATATTTTGTGAAAAAGACAGGAAAGAAAAGAGTGTTTAGGTCTACTGTGCACAGATTGCCCACATCTGCTCTTCACCTGAACACACTGATGTTTCAATAATAATTATACTCTAGCCTTAAATCTTCTCTTCACGTGAACACACTATCAGTAGCAACTACACTCTACTCCTCCTTATACATGCCACCTGCAAGAATATCCCAGCACCTTTTATTCTGGGAAAAGTGCTGTCCAAAAAGTTGATTCACAGTTGCAGTCACTGGGCGCCATGTCTTTCTCCTTTGCACCTTGCAAATAAATGCGAATTTCTGGAATTCATAAAAGGGAATGGACTATAAAATGTGAGAAGAAAAAAAAAATCTTTAATGTGATGCTTTTTTTTTGTTTGTTTTTTTGGGGTTTTTTTTTGTTTGTTTTTGTTTTGTTTAGTGCTGTGGTATTTTGTTCCCATAAGTGCTGTCCTTGGTAAGAGGCGTTGTGGCCATACGTTAAAGAGCTGGCTGGGGACTGCGAGAACCTGATTTCAATTCATGGCTTTTCTGGTGTTCTGTGGAGTGACCTTGAGTAAATGAATTTCTGTCTTTACTCCCTGGTTTTGCTGTCCATTAAAAAAGCCACAGGGATTATAACAGTGACCTTTTTATAAAATGCTGTAAGCTGTAAAGCTTTTAAGTGATAATAATGATGATGTCATTACAATATTTTCAGAAACTGTTATAACTGCTGTTGTTATTATTTTATATATTTTACAATAATAACCTGTAACTGAATTGAAAAACTAAGATGTGAAATTAGAAAGATTGCCACTTGTATGAAAACAGCCAACCAACAATTCTTTAATATTTCTTTTTATCCCACCATGCTCCTCTGTAGAGTTTCAAACATCAGAGAATTTAAAATTGATGGGCTGAGAAAAGAATAACCACTTCTTTCTCCAAGGACAGCTCCACAGAATCATAGAATGCTGTGGGTTGGGAGGGACCTTAAAGATCATTTAGTTAATATACTGCAAAATAAAACAATGAAAAAAATTACAAATATTATATTCTTTGTCAACAAATCCTCTGCACATCTCTTGCTGCTAAGAAGAAAGAGTCATAATCACTGCTCCAGTATTAATGGTCTTAAAAGCAAGCCTGGACTTGCTGTCTTCTACCAAAACAAGGGTTGAGTGAGTGAGTAAGTAGTGAACAGGGGGTGTGTTTTGCATCTAAATTCAGAAAAAAGCTGTTAGAGCAAGTCATACTTATGCATTTTTAAAACAACAGCTTGAAAGTTTCCCAAGAAGGCCTTTCAGTCATTACAAGCATCTATAAATATTTCAAAGCTGCAAGAGTAGAAAGCTTTAAAGCTCTGTGAGAAATGCCTGAAACTGGTGAACAAGCACCACATTTCTCTGGAGTGGTGTCTCAGCAGGTGTTGTAAAGACTCCCACAGTGTTTAAAGGGACTAACTGTGACCAGGTTTAATAAAACTAAACCCACTTAAACCCTTCTGAATCTGCTCTAACTTTTAGCGTTGCAGAAAGCCTCAGCGTTCGTCCACCATAAATTCAGACACCTGCATTTCCCAGATAGATACCTCCAGTTTCCTACTGCTTCTAGTGCACAAATAAAGAAATCCAGAAGTAAGGGATTCCTGGTTCAGTCATGGGATGGTCCAAAGATGCAAGAACCTAGGAGGCAATTCAAGTAAACCTTCCAGCATAGTTACCCAACTGTCCCAGGTGTCCCAGGGTTAAAGTGAGCTGGGAGGCTTCTTGACATCTCTCAGATGCTGTTCTAGGGAAAGCCCTGTAGGTGTTGTTTAAATTATTGCAGTCCCATATTACACTCCCATAGCCAGTGCTCCCCAATTGTAATTCCAGCCCATGGAAAAAAATTCCAGCTAGTTCCAGCAGTAACACATGGGCCCAGATTTTGCATGCACCCCCCTGGGTCAGCAGTAGCATCACTGCCATCTCTGCAGTCAGTGCTGAGTTTAAAAGAGAATAGATAAAAGAAGGTTTTACCATATATAGGTCGAGGTAACCTAGTTTAAGTTTTGTATAATTCCATGAAGTTTACTAGAGTTGCTCTGTGTTAGCTCAGGCAGGAACATGCTGCTCTCATCTTGACATAAAACTGCTTTGGGAAAAGGGATCTCTTTTGGTGACAGGCTGCATTTGCATCTGGCAGCTGTGATTGATATAGTGCTGGCCAGTACATAATATCACTGAGCTGCAAATGTCACATCTTTTAGTGTCACTAATCACCTGAGGTAAGACCACACAGATGGGTGCATCAAAAATACAAAATGCGTCTACTGGGAATACCTGTTGGAGCCAGGAACACCTGCTCATAATTTTTACCTCTTTCCACTTTTAAAACCAGAGTCAATAAATTTTGCTATTGAAAAAAAAAAAACAAAAAACCAACAAAACAAAACAAAAAAAACACTGTGAAAGCATTTTGGCTGTAAGGAGTGAGGTCTGGCATGAAAATAGGCCAGTGTGATGTGGTGGTTTGGTCACTGTCCATGGAGATATTTAAAAGATGTGAAGATGGGGTGTTTAAGGACATGATTTAGTTTAGCGTTTGTCCTGGATTAACTGTTGGACTTAACAACTTTAAAGTTCTTTTACAGACTAAATGATTCTATGATTCCATGATTCTATGAATGACAGTAAAAGCAAATATTTTCATGTGATTCTGACTGGTTTATGTAAAAGCATTTTTTAAGTTCTTGCTCCCTTTCTTGAATTACTGAGGCAATTGTCCAAAGAGAAGAGCATTTCTCTACTCCTATTTAGTCTAATAAAACTAGATTGGCTTCATCTGGAAAGCAGTGTAGATGACTACTACTAGCTTGGAGGAATTACCACAAATAAGATAAATTAATGCTTTTGTG
>VWZN01020127.1:144298-173838 GCA_013396955.1 Regulus satrapa | reverse complement strand
AAAAAAAAAAAAAAAAGTGGACGTCTCCAGTTCTGTAGGAGGTTCCCATTGACTGAAGACCATGAAGCAAAGCATGGGTCCTGTTACCAGACTCATGCATTTATTAAATCTGTCAAGGTTATGCTCTTGGAGCTTCAACAGAAGTTTGGAAGGGAGTGATGCATTGTGTTTAAATATAACAACAGCTAAATCTGGAAGACTTTCTCCTCTGCCTTGATTCAGGCCTCTAAAGGGGAAGATGCAAGATTTTGTGGGTGTGTTTGCACAGTGAGTATCGCTTTGGTTTGCCTTTTCTTACTTTTTACCCTCCAGCAAATGTGGAGGATAAGCAGTGTTAGAAAAGACATCAGAAATTTTGGCTCAGCACTGGTCCAGATGTCTACATCTTTGCTCACGATGCTACCACTTGCATCTTTAAAAGACAAGAAACAATGCCCCATGCACCTTGGGGATATTCTAGATGATTACAAAAGAGAAAAAAAGAAAAAGAAGGCATTTGCTGGCACAGAGTGATTCTATCATTGGGCCAAGTGTTTTTTTTTTTTTAAAGCCTCTGGGACTGTGAGTTTAATTTTGCTGTGAGGCTCCAAATCCAGTAAAGCTATCACTGGAATCACATTTGTGAGGGCAATTGTCTCAGGATGACTGGATAGACATTTTGCCTCTCAAGCATATGTCTCTGAAATGGTGGTTGCCACCTGGCAGGCTGCTAAATTTCAGCAAGGGATGGAAAATTTATGATTATTTTTCTTAGCCTGAAGAGGTAAGTTTATGATTCACCCCTAACATGACTTTACTGCTAACTTGCGGATCTGGTATAATTTGTGCAGGCCCCGTTTCAAAATCCACAAGAATGGGATAAAAATCAGGCCCAAAGAGACTTTTGCATCATAATCTTGCTGGTGGAAGAGAGATACACAACAAATCCCCGAGGAGCCGTCTGCATTAATTGTCAAATCTGCTTTCATCACACTTAGCTCCTGTAAGATGATGAGCTGCTACCAGATGGTGCAGTTGAAGATGATCTTGGTTCATACAGGTTCTTTCAATCAAATGCACAGGAATCAGCTTTCTGAAAATGAAGCTGGCAAGATATGTTGACTTTTGGATGTTCGGCACAAAGTCAACGGAATTCAATCTCGCTTTTCTCCTCTCTGGCCATTCAGGGATGAGAACTCTCTCCGTGTGGATTTAAACACAGGCTCACCACAAGGAGGTCCTGATGCTGGAAACCACCAGCATTCTTTATAAAAGTGCCTCTAGATTAGGGTCTGGAAATTATTTTAACAAATTTCAGGTTAGTACAACCCTTCTTCACTGCTTCCAAGTTATCTTCTTCCAGCTCTTTTCAGGAGTTCAGGACCACACCAAGTTTTCACAGATATTACTTATTTCAAACTGATTTTTTTCTATTAATTTTGACTTTTTGCCACTCTAGTGGATATTTTCTTCATTTTTGTTAAGTTTGATTTGGTTTGATTCGGAACTTTTAGGCTGTAAAAGGAGCCTCAAAGTCACTAGAAGATCCTTGAGCTTTCATAATTCAGATATTTGCAGGATTTTTTTTAAGGTATCTATAAATACACAGTTATACATATTTATGAATATATGTATTATATGCATATATTATATGTATATATGTATATTATTTGTATTTATATATTATTATATGCATATATATGTATATGTATGTATGCACACATGTATACCTGCACATGTATATTCCATGGAAACAGCAAAAAACATGAAAACCAAACACATTATATGTCACCATCCATGATAGAATTTTTTTTCATGGGTTTCATTCCTTCAGATCCTGAGGAATCAATTTCATAAGGTGATATCATGCACTAATTTTGTTTTATTTTTTTATTATGCTCCTGCCATTTGTTCTCACATGAATGCCAAGGACTCCAACAAAATTTCATATAATTTTTTTTTTTTCTTTTAGAAGCTCTAACCCAATCTGATCAAACCAGCAATTGGTTTGGCAAACCAGCAATTCGATTTGGCTTCTGAAACACCAGGGCTGTCAAAAAATCTCACCCACACTGAGGTCTCTACAGCTCATCTGTACAGTCAAGGTTCTATGCAAGTGCAAGAAAATAGAGGCTGTTAAGTAGAGATTCCTCTAGAATATTTAGACTGTGGTAATTCATATTATTTTGGTACCACATGTAAATGTGCCCATTTTATCAGAGGAATCTCTTCTTCCACCGTGTACAAATGAGGAATATAGGCAGGTGGTTCATCTGAGCTGGGTGAAACACCTTCTGGGGATGAGGAGACTTTGTCTCTGAAGGTTCCCCTTCCCACAAATTACAGAGGGATAGCTAATTACTCCAATTGTTTATATTTGATCTGATTATTTCCATTTTTTTCTTGTAATCATGGTTATAATCAGGTCAGTCCATTTCTAGAAAAAACAATAGGAAGAGGGTTTAGCTAACAGATCACTGTTTTCACCATATTTTTGTTTTGTATTTTTATTGTAAAACATGCTTTTCCTTCGCTTGAAGAAGCAGCAACCTTATTATTCCCTCCTTCAAAATGGTTTCCTCTCAAAAGATCGCTATCAAAAGTACCAAAGATTGCAATGCTGCTGGCAACAAAGGTACAAGAGATCAGTCAAACATCTTCACATGATTAAATCACTTTAACTATACTGGTGTACTAATTTCCAAAGGCCAGATTATTCCACTCCTTTTGTTCAAGGACATTTTATGGACTCAATCAGATTTAGTTAAGCATCAGATTTTCCACTTCTGTTTCCACCTCCAAGATTAACTGACATAATTAAAGTGTGGTTGCTAAGCAAAATGCTGATTACCTTT
The DNA here is from genome assembly GCA_013396955.1 of Regulus satrapa. Taxonomy (NCBI): domain Eukaryota; kingdom Metazoa; phylum Chordata; class Aves; order Passeriformes; family Regulidae; genus Regulus; species Regulus satrapa. Next base: position 171,004 of record VWZN01020127.1, on the reverse strand, counting down.
TTGATGGGTAGAAAGCTCCATCTGGATGTTTCATAGCTTTATTCATTTTAGTCAGCTGATTTATTTACCTTTAAATAGTACAGAAACATTTTATGGTTATACAGTGTAAAACAATAGCAAATTGTTGCAAACACACAAATTTTTTTTAGTCTCTATATCTAGGAGGAAGGGAAAGGGGAATGAACCAGGATAAAACCAGCAAATACAGATCAGTGAAATACTATGATAAGAACTTCAAAATTTATAGAATAAATTGAAATCAAACTCAATGGTAGATTTTTAAAAAGTATCAATTGTTCATCTGTATCTAAAAACAATGTCAAATTTGAGTTTGTGAAAAGAAAGACAGCAGATCCACAGAGTTACGAAAGAAAACAAAATAAAAAAATGTGAAAATACAATTATTGTATAAGTAAATATATTGTTATCTATATTTAATGTTTGGAATTTTACTGCTAAATTAAATTGAGTCATTTGATATTAAGTTCAGTTGATATAAATCATCATATACAGGGAGTCTATGGTTGCTTATTTAGTGGATATCTACCCATACCTAGACAGTGAGAAATTCTTCTGAGTTACATCAAAAAAACTTAAAAATTAAATGTTTTCATAGAACTTAAGAAATTTAAGAATTAAAAGCATATTCCAAATAGCAGAGACACTAAAAATATTCTGAAAACTTATGTTTGAATTTTCACTCTGATTTTATGGAAGAAGACAGGAAAATAAATTGCCAAGATGATGGGACTCCCTTATTTTGCATTCCTTTTTCTATATTAAGAAAAATTGTTTCAAAGCACGTGTGAAACACTTCATACCAGACCCAAAGGAAATTTTTCCTTGCCTTGGTAAACTCTTGATCTGAGCTATGACAAAGTAAATACATTTCAGCAGCTGGAGTAAGTGGCAGCAGGTTCTCCCTTCTCTTTGATGAGACACCACCAATCCCATCAGCAATCAGAAGAGCAATGAATTTACATGCCTTGCCCTGTTGGGGTCACACTGCTCCAGCAGCTGGGGCAGCAGAGCACCCCTGTGCCAGAAAGCCTCTGCACCTGGAATTGTGCTGCTCTTGTCAATGTTCAAGATGAAAGTTGAATTCTGTGTGCCAACCCCTTGGCACACAAGCCCCAGTAACCATTTGGGGAGAGCATTCTCCTTCTCCTGAGCTACCCATTGCTCTGCCACAATGTCCTCTTGGAAAATCCCTCTGGAATTCAGCCCTTTCTGTCTATCACAAGAGTCTATTCACTAATGACTCATCCCTTCCCATTTTAAATAAATAAATAAATGTATTTATCAATAAAGCAAATGTGAAGTCCCACACATAAGATGGTGCAGCCCCATCAGGCTGTCAGTAAACTACAGGGAACAATAGACCAGGTGCCACAGCTCTGGAGGAAATCCCTTGGGGTCAGGGAGGGCAGCAGGCTGTACCTGAGCCAACACTATGCCCTCAGGATAACAAAGGCAGGCTCTTCTCACATTGTGAAAAGATGCAAGATGCAAAAAAAAATTAAATATTTCCTGTGTTGCTGCAAAAATATGTTCACTAAAGGCTAAGCTATCTCTGTCCTCAAGGATTTTGAGAACTTGACTGGGTAATGTCCTCATAAACCTGCCCTAGTTTTGATTTCAGTCCTGACTGAAAAGAAAGTTGGAATAAAGAGCTGGAGATTTTCCTCCTGACATTGCCTTTCACCACAACTCCCATCTGGCCCAGGCACCTCTGGCTATCCCAGAGGTAATTTCTGGGACTCATGATCAAGCTTTTCTTTCACATTCTTTAGCCTTCTCCCTGCCAGCCGGGGCTACCAAAACTTCCCAAGTTCAGATTTTGCTGCCTCCTTAAGCAGCAGTCTCATTGACTTCCTTGGATTTGCTCCGAGTCCATAATTGCTTCTGGATGACCGTTCATAATCCCACTGAAAGGATTAGAACCCAAAAAAGAGGCAGTGCAGTTTCTGGAGGAAAGGTGTTCTGCTGAGCCCTGGGGATACCTTTGAAGAGGGACTCCTTCCTCCAGGGCTGAGCTCACCTTAAAGCTCAGACTACTCAGGTATCATCAGGTCTGTTGGGTATTAACACAAAACAACCGAGCACACAAATAAATGGGGGGAAAGGCTATTTTCTCCACCATACTTTTCTAGTTCATATTAATGTTTTTTCTAATATAAAATTGCTCTGTTTTCCTGGGCAATGTTTCCATACTACCTGGAAAGTTACTTATGTAGAAATCTAATTAACAGGCACAATGTATTGCACTGCAGGCTTCCTATGTTGTGTAAATTAAGACGATGGTAAACTTCTCATTCCTATCATTCTTCTTACAGTTCTGTTACTAAACCTGATGCCACTCTCCAAAAAATCATGAAACTTTTTTCCCCTTATGTTTCATAGGCCGCATTCAAAAGGGCACTGGTTTATCACACACATAATTAGAACTTAATATTCCCAACAAAAATCTGATGTTTGTTTAACTGGGCACACATTCCAGGAAAGGTATCTGTCCTTACGAATATAAGACCATGATAAGGTGAAGTAGTATCTTTGCAAAGACATTTCTCAGAGCCAATAACATGGATTGGATACTAAATTGTCCTTGAGTATAAATGGAAATTGGTGCTTAATAGTCCTCTAGTCCTTTAAAACTCCTCCCTTACTGATATGAACAGACTTGAAGAGATATCTTGTCTCCTGCTTTAGGAGCAACATGAAGCTTGTTCCCAAGCTGACATAAATCAGCACAGCTCTGACAGGTCTCTGTTGATTTATACCAGCTGAGAAATTGTGTCTCTGCACAGGTATCTATTGCTGAGCTGTTGAATGATTAATATTCACATCCTTATTTAGCTTTCCACCTTTGTCTTGGGTTTGTTTTTCTTCACATCCATCAGGTGATTCCTGAAAAGGTATTTTGTACTAATTTATTTCCACCACATACAGTTCTAAGATTGTCTAAAACTGCAGTGAATGTTACCCGAGACTCTTAGCACTGAAAAAGTGTAAAGAGCAAGGCAAAAACCTTTTCTAGGCTGTTTTTTTTTGTTGTTGTTTTTTGATTGTTTGTTTGTTTGTTTTGGGTTTTTTTCTCAATTTGTCCACACAATATTTATTCATTTGGGAGCAGGGAAAAATTTTGCCTGCTAACAGAGAAGGAAAACATTTATTGCTAATAGAACCTTAAAGTGTCCATAACACTACATTTCTCTGATTTATATTAAAGGAACCATATTTGCACCCATTATAGAGAAAATTGTCCATTTTGCGTGAAAAGAGATGGTGTAATTATTGCCATCTTTTTTGCCACAGAACTGCAAAAAAAGCAGATAGAATAGGACTGGAGGACATAACAGCATGTTTTAATTACTGCCCTTTGCCCCAGGCATAATTTAAACTTTTTGTATACCATTTTTGAACCAAAAGATGCAGGTGTTGTCCCCTTGCTTTGAATTTGACTGCAAAGTGTTTTTCCTCAACCACATGTGTAGGTGTCTATACAGGAGCCCCTCAAAACTACAGAAAGGCTCCAAAAGAGCAAACTGTATCCCATTATTATTGAAAGAATCCAAGAAGTGCTTCCATTAGAAATTATGAATTCTTCCTCAACACAAAAAACAAACAAACCAAAATAAAAAACAAAAACAAAAAAAAAAAAACCCAACCCAAACCAAACCATAAAATGAAAATAGAGACAGTAGCATTCAGAGATGTTGTCTCTAAAAAATAAGAGGGGGGAAATCAGTGATGAAATGGTGCCAAGCCCATAGGTCCAGCCAGGCACATGGGGGAGGTGATATTTACAATTAAGACTCTAAAGCAGCTGAAGTTCCCTTCAATAAAACATCTGTCACTGTGGGATTTGCATAGGCACCCTGCTTCAAAGAAATATGCTTACTTAAATAGAAATTTCATCAATATAAGTATTTTATGTATTTCTTCCCAGATCACGTGCAAGGTATTGATGATTTTCTCGCTTAATTTTCTTCAGTCTGTCCCCCTGTGAGTGATTTATAAAGAAAAGTCTCAGGGAAGCAATAATAATTCCTTAGGGTATAAATACCACATCTGTACACCAACCTGACTGATAGCATCGTGGCAGAAATTTAATGTTTATTTATGTACATGGGACATTCAATTTTATATTGGCTCAACTTTTTTATCATTATTTGTATTTGCTTGCATACTGAAATATAGGTAATTTCAGAACATGCATAAATTCTTCCAAATGAGCTGAAGAAAAAATCTGATAACTTTCATTGCCTACACATTTCCTGGAATTATTAAACTATTTTTAAATCCTACCATTCCATTTTTTTTATATATATATATAACTTACTGGAATACAAATAAAAGAAAAGCTTGCACGAGGTGAAACTCATCCCTGTGCCTCTGTAGCTATTTTAATTATTTAAGGGTCATTTCAGAATTTGTGTTCAGGCATTATTCCAGTCCCTTCCTCAGGGATTTTCAGGACACCTCAAAGCTGATTAGAACCTCTATGATGTTTTGGGATTTTTTTTTTCTTTTTTCCCGGCATAGCAGGTGAGGAGCAGAACCAGGAATATCAGTTCATCTAGAAGAGACATGGGTCTGGTTTTCCTTCCCTGGAAGTGTCCAAGGCCAAGTTGGAATGAGGCTTGGAGAAACCTGGGACAGTGGAAGGTGTCCTGTTCCCCAGGGGGAGATGGAGCTGGATGATCCTTAAGGCCCCTTCTAACCTAAACCATTCTACACTTTTGTCATTTAATATTCTGTCCCTTGAACTGCGGATAAATTCCTGGTGTGATGTTACGCATGCTTTGCTGTTTGGTTTGCTGGAAGAGACCTACAGAGCACTCCTAAACTGTGGGAGTTTTTCTCCCAGCTGACTTCAGGGCTAGGATTGAGAGGCAGGAGTCTCAGATGTTAATTTATCTCATCGGTTCTACAGTCTTACAATGACTGTCTACGGTCTGAGTGAGTTCTCAGCACCTCAGCTTGTAGGCAGAAATGGTGATGATAACTTCTAACTGCAAGGTCTGAATGCTGTGCAATCCTACCAGAAATGAACAGCATTTACAGCTGCTGCTCCTGACACAATAGGTAGGGGAATAGAAAATTTGAAAAAAAGGGGACACCCACGCACCACTCTCTCCCCCCCAATATTATTTGAATCTTCACAATGTCTCTGAAAAACAAGAAATTATTTTGAAAATTTTCAGAATTACCACACATTACAGAGGTTGACTGAATATGAACCTCTGTGGTTCTGCCCCGTTCTCCTTTTTCTGCAGCTATGAAAGATAAACCTCTGTTAAACCTGTGAAAAGTGTTCTAGCCTTCACTGATTTTAAGCTAAGCTAAGAAACTGAAGATTCTGTAGTCCAAACAAAAACAAAAGTCTGGGGTTTTTTAAAGTTTTATTTTGTTTTTTTTGGGTTTTTTTTTTTTGTTTTTTTGTTTGGGTTTTTTTTTTTTTTTAATTAGGAGCGTCTCATTTATCTCAAATGACATTTTTGCTGCCTTTAGTATTCTCCTGCATTTTTTAAATGTTTTTCTATTAGAAGCTTGCAAAGCTTGCTGGTGTCTGCATTAAACCAATCCATCAGCCCTGGCACTCAATCATGGTAAGTGAAACAGATCTTCAACCTGCAATGTCTCCCTAAAAATGAGCTGCAAAGAAACGTGTTTTCTTTGGCTTTTAGCACATCATGATTGACCACACTATATTTGGAGTTAAAACCCTTTAATTTAACTGTTAGTAACAAACAAATTTACAAATTTGACTTGCTCAAACAGGACTTTGGATGTGTCCCTTGAGTTCTCACATATAATACAAAAGGGCAGATTAAAAATGTTTAAAAAAAATTTTTAAAAAGGAAGGGAAAAAAAGGAAAAAAAGATTGAAGTTCCTTATTCAAAAATCAGACTTTTTCAAATTTGAAAGTGTGTATAAATCCCACTCAAATATTTACAGAACATCTTTAAAGACCACTGATTAAATGCCCAAATACTGGCATTGTAAACTAGCTCAATTTTTGTTTTGGGTCATACCCAACTTTGTTTGGTTTCACCTTATTCTATGGGCCCAGCTTTGGAAAACAGAGTTGTCCAGTGGTGCGGTCTTGCAATAAGTTTTTATCAATTAAAAAACTGGGATAATGACATAGAAATATCATAAATTAAGAAAGAAGACCTAGTGCTGGCCATTCCATTGGTAACTTTAAAAAAAAATCAAACATGAAATAATTTTTTTATAGACCCAACACCTGCTTCAGAAACAATTTCTGACTGAAATATAACTATTGGAAAACCAATTATGATGATTTCTGAGACTGTCGTGGTGTTTTCCTTCTTTTCACTCAAAACCACATTGCATTCATATAAAATGGCAATATAATTCCTTGGGTTATAAACAGTTGTGAGACTGATATACACAGAATTAGTTGAAGGACCAGTTGAAGTTAGAAAGGACCACTGGAGATCATCTAGCCCAGATAAAATTCAGCCCTGACCCAGGCAGGGTTTTTATGAACAGGCTGCACTTTATCCCATTATCCTGTTTGTTTTTTGGGTTTTTGTTTGTTTGTTTGCTTGCTTGTTTGTTTGTTTTTGGGGGGTTGTTGTTTGTTTTGGGGTTTTGATTTGTTTTGTTTAGGGGTTTGTTTTGTTTTGTTTTTGGGGGGGGAGGGGTTGTAGATGGGAACATCACATCAGGTGAGGGCTCTCAGTATGAAAACCACTCAACTCATGAGGTTTTTAAAAGTTGAGGTGAGTGCTTCCAAGGGCAGCATTTCTCATAAGCATTTGGAAATGTCAGTGAATATAACTTATCTGTCAAGCTTACAGATTGACAGTTTTAGATCCAGACAGTGCATTAACCACAAGCTTTCATCAGTTGATTTGGATTCTCTGTCACTTCTGCACAGAACTGTAATGTTGCTATTGGCCTAAAAACTCAGTTTTACTTGGTCACATTTTTAAGCCCATTCTCAGGCAAGAGAGAACATTGGAAAAGTGCCAAAATGCAATTTTCAGGTTGGGAAAAAAATGTACTTTCATCGAGGTAGAAAAGTTTCATTGGAACGGATTTGTACTAAAAGAAAATTCAGAGCTGGGGTTTCAGCTCTAAATTTGGGGGTCCTTTGTAGATCTCAAAGCACTTTAGATAACTGCTAAATATGACTCTTCCTGTGTTACAATTGTGGAAAGACCAAGTCAAACTCCAGGCTACTGTAGTTGGGCTCTCATGTACAATTTTCAGCTGCTGAGCAGAGCCAGCTGGATTTCAGAAAGGCAGAGGAACCTGAAGAATCCTCATTCCAGGGAGAACAACTATAACAACTCCAGCCCAGGCCAAATTGAGTCATTTAATAATCACAAAGTCATTTAGGCTGGAATAGACCTCCAGGGTCACCAAGCCCAGGTTTTGGCAGACCACTTCCTTCTCAACCAGACCAGAGCAGAAAATGTCACACAGATCTCCTCAGCCTCAATTTTGCTGCAACAGTGATAGCAGCCTGGGTGTATCCTGGGGCTGTCCTGAGGGACGAGTGAGGGACATGGCAGGTGTGTTAGGGATGAGGGAGGAAGGGTAAGTGGTGCTTTCAGAAAGGGCTACAGCTGCCATCCCATCAATTGCTCGCAGTGTCACAACACTGTCTCTTTTTCCTAGGGGCAACACACACAAAATCCCCATTCTTGTCTTGCTCCCACCCGCCTCCTGCAGCACTCAGCTGTCTCTTCTGACTGCCTCAGGAGCCAATAACCCTCTCAGCAAGTCAATGAAAAAGACACATATCACCTGATAGTCAGTTCTGTCTGTCACCTGGTGGTCCACTCTGCTACCTGCAGATAAATCTACTGTGACCCCTCCTTTCACTGTCCTGGAGGTCTAAGCTGATGTAAACCAAGGGGACATGGTTTATTCCTCCTGAAAATAAGGCCCATTCAATCTGTCTATTTCAAAGCTGAAAGACATAAACAATTACAAACACTTCAAAGATTTCACTGTCCTACCTCGTAACAAATTCCAAAGCTCATCTGTGTTGATAACAGACTTTCCCTGCTGGCTGATCTGCTTGTTTGACCCACTTTTTCAACACTTTCCCTAAAGGTAACACAAAACCTTTCTGAGATGCTCATGCAACTTTTGATCATATTTAATAACCAGGACCTCTTTTTGAAGGCTGTGTGAGACTTTTGGAGAAATCCCAATGGCTTTTCATCGTCCAAGGGATTATTTGCATATTAGGTCAGGCCACAAATCTCAGCAGCTCCGCCTCTCTTAGTCAAATACACAGAACTTGAACAAAAAGATGGAATTGACTTCTTATGTGTGTGACCTTATTTTTTTCCATCCTCAATAACTGTTCAGTTCTGCAAACACGTGGGATTATGAATATCTGATAAACTGCAATGTGTCTAAAACGTGCTGAAGGGGCTGGCAAATAGGGGGATCCTAGAAGCGGTACCTATTGTCCTCTTCATGTTTGCACTTTTACATGGGGCTCCAATATCTCTATCTTAAAAACCCCAAACTGTAAATTGCAGTTGTCCTTTTTAGTTGACAGGTCACACTGTTGACTCATATTCAAGTTGCCATCAATCCAAACCCACAGATCTCTTTCTGTGGATCCGCTCTCCAACCTCCTGTCCTCCAGTTTCAATGCAAAACCAGGATTGACCTAGCCCAGGTGCAGAATCCAGCCCTCTGGAGGCACTTGTGGTCCTTCCAAACTGTTAAAGGAGTTCATAAGTGACTAGTTCAAAATTTAACCCTATATACTGATAAAAACAAAAATTATTTGGGTTGGAAAGGACCTTTAAAGGTCACCCAGTTCAACCCCCTGCAATGTGCAGGGACATCTTCAATGAAATCAGGTTGCTCAGAGATCTGTCCTGACTTTGAATGTTTCCAGAGAGGAGGACCCACCACTTTTCTGGGCAACCTGTGCCAGCGTTTCACCACACCTATTGCAGCAAAATACTTATATCTAGACTGAATCAACATTCTTTTAGTTTAGAACCACTGCCCTTTGTCCTATTTATCTCTTTGCACATGTAAGCTGAAGCAGTCTTTGTGTACCAAATTGCATTCAGAGCCCAGTGATGCAACTGTTCGTTAATATGTAGTAAATGTTGGTAGTGTCCTGTTACATTTTTTAGATGTTTATTTATTATGATTTTATCCTCTCAGCTAAATGCTACATTGTCAAGATTTGATTATGAAGTGGGACTGATATAGTAATGATGGCAAAGCAAAGCGGAAAGCAAACAGCAATACTTTAGCAATTCTTACATTTTATTAGAGTTTTTGAGATGTTATTTGAAGTGTGGATTCAACACCAGTGATATACAAGTAGTTTTCCCCACAGGAGGGAGTTTTCTAAGTTCTTGGCCAATGCAGACCAAGTCAATGCATTTAATGGAGTCTAGGAGGATTTCAGCTGACTCCAAAGCACAAGGAGTTTTAGCCCTTGAGGTAAGATTTTAGAGTGCAGCGTTAGCTGCTTGAATGGAGTGATGGAATCTCACCTGTAGAAAAAAATCCTTTTTATTTTCTGGAATGAGTCCTTGTCTTTGTGCACTCAGGAGGTATCAGAAAACCTCTCTTGAGGAGGGTTGGGAGGTCAAGAACTCGTGAGGGGATGAGGGAGAAAGGGCTTTAACAGATGACCTACCCAGCAGTTCTGGGATTCTCATCTGGGAGCATCAGGACATATTCCTCTGTTGTCAGCAGGTCACTGGCAATTTCTGTGGCTAATTAGAGAAATCCCTTTAAGCAATGGATGACTCTTTAAAACAGGAACCAGAAGCCAGCCAAGATATGTAGAGTAGAAAACTTCTCAACACTTCTGAGGCTAATGCAGAAGACAAATATCTCCTGAAAATGGTTCATCCTTGCTTAAATAAATTCTAAAATTCCTTGTCTATACCTCCTCATGCTGTACACGGGGAATATTTCACTAAGGCAGATCTATAAGCCTATATTTTTGATTTTTGAGGTACGGTGACATGGATCTCAACCACACTGGTCAGGTGACCAGGGATAAACCAGTGCTTTAAGGTTTAAAACTCAAGTGAAACATTCTAATAAATCATTATGAGATTCAAAAAAATCACACAGTTTTCCATTTAAAATATTTTAATTGTCAATCACTCTTCAATGAACTTGGGATTTCTCATTTGTTTAAACTTTATCTCACTCCTGCTCCTTTTCTTTATCTGCTCCTCCTTATTATGCTGAAAGGTATGAAACCAAAAAAGATTTGACTTAACATAAAACTCAATAACTCAGTGTCATTAAAGCCTGAATGAAGATAAAAGTGGGGGCGAGGGGGGGAGGGAAATAATTCAAAGTGCCAGGAAAAAAATACCAGAAACTTGCACCAGAGAATTCCACTTTTCCAATTCAGGAAAAGTAAATTAAAAAGAAGCCAACAAAGGTTGAGAAAAGACCATGGTTAGAATAGAGCCTAACAGTGCACTGCTGTCACTTATGCAAGTAAAAGTTAAATTTAACTAGCTGATGTAATTTTTAACTAGAGGAATCATTACCTCAACAGCAGTGCTATTTCTTGGAGGGAACATAGAGAATGAGTTTCACTTGAAACAGCGACAGGAGACTTTTCTTTCAAAGAAGTAAAGCACAGTAAAGAATGATGGAACTCAGAGCTTTTATTAGGACTTGGTTGCAGGTGAAAAATGGAATATAACTATTGTATTTTACGAGGAATCAGCTCCTCCTCTATCTCATTGACTTTCAGGTTTAACAGCAGAGGACAATTCATAACAAAAAAGGCATTAACTTCATTTGTATTGTGAGTTAATAACAGATGAAATTCTGCCGGCCAGATTCTTTCAATGCACTGAGTGAAGCATAGAATTGATTTAGTATATCCAGTAAAATTAAGTGGACATTTTGCAATGCCTGAATTAATTGCAGGATGTATTTTTGTTTATTACTTCCGAGGGAAACTTCAGTGGTTCTCATTAAACGCATGGATGGATGGATGGGTGGGGGAATGATTGATGATACAAGATCAAATATAGCCAATTATTTTTCCATTTCTTCTAGGCATATTGCTCTATTAAGAACCAGAATATAGCAATAACAATCAAACTTAGCAGAGCCATCCTTATTTGCTCTTTAAGGCTGAAATTGAGCCCTGTAAATATGCGCAGCAATTTTTTGCATTTCTCCCTCCTCCCCACAAACACTTGTATTCATTAATGAGACTCTGACATTTACAATAAGGACTGATTTTCAAAAGTGTTTTCTTTTAGAACTGTAAAATAAGTAACCACGTTTTCCAAGGAATTTGCTCATATTGGTTATTTGAAGCATATGCTACCCTGCTCCAGGGTGAAGGACTCAGCCCAGCTGCCCACCCAGGCCTAAGAGGAGCTTCCCACCATCAACAGCAGGGAGAAGTAGAAGAATGGTTTAATTACCCTGTTTCAAACCCTCCCTTAACATTTGTGATGTGAAAAGGGATGGATAAAATTGCTGGATAAATGTATCTGTTCAATAACCAGGAAAGGGCTCAGTCTGTGGGGTTTTTTTTGTCATGGTGGGGTTCAGCAGTGACAAGGGCATGCAATTCACACAATGCACTCCACCATTGAGTCAGGGCTACTCTCTGTTGTTCACCACTGGCCACAGCACTGTTTGGAAAGTAGTTTTACCCTCTAAACAAACAGAAGAATTCTTCAAAGGGAACAAAATTGGTGTACTGGGTCCATATCCTCATCCTGGGTGATATCTGTGGCCTCACAGCCTCTCCTTTCCCACTCTCTCTATATCCAACCTTTACTGAAGATGTAAAATGCTATTTTCAAACACCAAAACCCATTTTTGCCCCTGTCTTTGTACTATGGTGGAATCATGATCCAATAATAAGTCGCTCCAGTCCACTTAACAGCACTCAGATATCTGTGACTGATCACAATTTGTTTCCTGGATCTTTACTCATCCAGACTAGAATTCAGTCCAAAATTTGGTAACTGGCAACTGCTGCAGCTGTCATTTTACACTTTAGCTTACTTTCATGTGGATTTCTTTTTTTATTATTATTTAACCTTACATGTACTTCTAGTTTCTAAAGTTTGCTTTAGCTTTGTGTTCACCTCTTCAGCAAAGGTAAGCCTCCTTCGGAGTTCAGACATTCTTCTCCCGAAAAAAATTTTCCTTCTTCCCAGCAGGTTCCGACTTCCACCTCATAATCACATACTATCATGTCTCTCCAAGGATATAGCAGTATATACATTCCCAGAGAGTGTCTTCATTCTGCCTGAATTTTTCTCATGTATGGAATTTTTAAAAATCTACCAGATATTCTGTATTTCTCTCTCAGAGCTGATAATCTTGTTTTATATAATTTAAACTTCTTTTTAAATTTGAGGGTTTTAAAAATATTCTCCAAGCCAAATCCAGTTGGTCATGTGCTTTGCCTACATCCACCTTAAATATAGGTATGTCAGAGCTTTGAAATATGGTTCCCTTGACCCCACCACCCCTAAATTATCTATAGGCTGCTCTGCTCACATTTAAAACAGAGATTTCCAGGACAGAGCACATATGTACAGCATCAGCTCCAGCCACGGTCTTGTTTTAGTACCTCTTTGTAAATAAGAAATCAATCTGCTTCATCCTACCAGGGTAAAAATGAAGTAATAGAAGGTGTAGCAACATGAGAAACATCTTATTTTCTCAGAAGCTAGACCTAGGAAGCTGCAGCCTCTACACATGGAGCTGTTTAATCAATTCTGCATTGACTTCACTAGTCAAAACATTTATTTTGAATGTCATTTATGTATAAATTGATTAATTTTATTTGATCCTTTTCTGAACTGATCCTGAGCTTTTAAGGATGTGAGTTGTTTATAAGTATTTATTTAATAACTGGGATTATTAATGTGTAAAGTTTTTTATCTATTGTGTTAGGAGGTTTATATGTTTGGTTTTTTGGGGGGTTTTTGTTGTTGTTCATTGATGGTTTCTAAGTCTATTGTCACTGATTTTTCCTGTCCAAAAAGCAAATGGAAATGTTTTGTCTGGGAGTCTAGACATTCTCATGGGAATCCTTTTGAAGAACAGTGATCTTGAAGAAATATTTAATCAAATGATACAGAGAAATCTGTGAAACATTTGGGAGGGGTGAACACAGGTCAAGGCTTTCTGGGGAGCTCAGTGACCACCATTCTCAGACTGATTACCATGAAACAACCCCAGCACCAGATGTGCACCCACTGCCAAGCAATGTGTGCTTCCCACAACAAATACCAGGGTTTGGCTGGAAACACAGAGAGAAAAATGCACTGCAGCCCCTTCCCTGCCAAAGAGCAGGTGAGGAGGAGGAGCACAGCAAACCCTGTGGTCCCATCTGCTGAATCCATCACTACTGGTGCTGTGAGATGACAAAAGCCAAGTTTTAACTGCATCTGCCTGGGACAGCTGAGTTTGGGATCTGATGCCAAGAATTAACTGGAACCAAACCAAATGATCATCCAGCTCGTGTCTTGATCTAAGTACAGCCACACGAAAGTATATTTTGTTCCAGCTACTCCCACGTGCAACGTGAGCAGGTGATGAGGCTGAAATGTGTCAGCACAAAACTAGAAAGTGTTTGACACTTGATGGTAGTTTAGCCATCACAGAAATCCTAGAAACTGTCATGCTTTCTTGTGTTATGTATCTAGATAAAGTACACCCAATTTCCTTTTAAAATATAACCAAAACCTGATTTTAATTAAAAGGCAATAAAGTTTATTTAACATTAAAAAGACAGCCAGTCTTCTGAGAAATACTAAAACTGTGAGGGAAAAAAATTGCAACCTGTATGTGAGAGAGCTGCAGTTGTGAGGTTGAGGTTAGAGTGAAAGGAGCTTTAAAATAAGATTCTTGAGACTCTCACACATCCTCCATCTCAGGCACTGTCTTTTGACCACAGTCTGCTCAATGGAATTTCCAGGCTGGATTTCACAACTGTGTGAGCCCCAGATGTGGGTTTCAGTTTCCAGTTAACAGATGTTTCCTTGACAGCAGAAGGGAGCAATCTGATCTGTGCTTTAGAGCTTCCAATCTTTACACCTGGGAGGCTCTTACCCCACAGAGGAGCTGCACAGCTCCTGCTCTCTGCGCTGTCAGTGAAGGCAGGTGGTTGTAGAGAGTCTCATTTGGGCTGAGTCATGCTCTGGTTCTGCCTGAATTTCTCTGTTGTCGATAGACTGAGTCTAAAGCAAAGAGTTTAGGTTTGTGGCTCTCTGAAATTAGGAAATATTTGACATGTAAATAGGATTTTTTTTCCCCAAAAGTGAACAGACTGGACAGCCATCACAACGTCACCCAAAACTTCTGCACTTTGTTTTGTAAAGACAGAAAAAAACCCATCCATAAACATTCACTATAATCAGACAGAAACAAATCTCTTTTCAACTTTCTTCTAACTCTCACAAAAAAAAAAAAAACATCAACAGTGTGTGGAAAGATTGAAGTAGGTATTGACTTGATCTACTGAGGTTTGTTTGTTAAGAAACTCCTCCAGCAATCAATGTCTCTGCTCTCTGGAAGTGCAGTGTCAATTCTGACCTTCAATCATGGACCAAACAGTCTTGATTTTTATCAGGAAACAAAGAAAAAAATGGATGCATTATTTATCTAGTAGAAATTTTCTCTTTGACATGAGAATATATTAGGCGAACACAGGGTTTGGTAGCTGCAGCACTTCATCATTTTTTATTTGGGAAATAAGAGAAGTTGCATTATTACATGGCAGTAATTATTACATGGCTGTCATTCAGATGTGACAGGTTTCAGCCTGTGACAGCTTTTTTCCTCTTTCACAAGCCAGATTTTGCTAGTGTCTGCAGCCTATTTAATATATTAGTGATGAAGCAAATATTTCTGCTGAAGCAATCACCCAACCATAGGAGCATCTGCATGAAAAATTCATGTGTCTACACAAGTGCATGACAATCTCTAATAGGAATCCATATCCCCCAATGCTGGAATCAGGTGCATTGCTAACAAGCTGCAGGTGGAGACATGAATAAATTAATTGCAAGGCCCTTGATAATTGTTCAGACTTCATCTCAAATACGCTGGTGAATCTGTCATCTTTGGTAATTTACTTTTTGTTGGATTGACTGCTCACAATAAAGAGGCTCCTCTTATCTCCCTCCAAGGCATGTGATGGACAGAAAAGCTGTCCATGAAGAGAAGGAAAATTAAACACTGAAAAGGAAAATGCAGATTGAGGTTAGGAGATAAAAGCTCGGAGAAGAAAGAAAAAGAGGAAGACACAATTGTGATAGAGAGGGAAGAAGCAGAAATTTAATTTTGGGGGGATGGAAATCTGCCAGCAGTGATATAGTGGGACACAGGTGTCACCCTAGAGATGTTACCCTGTGCAAAAACTCAGTGCCACTAAGTTTGAGAAGGGGGGCAAGTAAACAAGGACTCAAGCTTTACCACACTGCAAAGCTGAGTAGATTTTCTGGTAAACTAAAAGCCAATCCCAGCTCTGATTTTATTTTAGTTTGTTTTTTTTTTCATTCTCATACCACAACAAAACGTTGCTGTTTCACCTCCTGAGGGGACAGATAAGAGGTGTACCACCCAATCCAACCAGTGAAACAGCTGCAGACCTTGCATATTCCCCTTCTTGATCCCAAGCTGATGGCCGCGTGCTTGATTGCTGCTCTGCAGGGAAGCCTGATGGCCCTGTTCCCTTGAAGGATGTGAAGGGCTAGAGTGGCACAGAGCACACCCACCCCACAGAGCGCTGCTAAAGGCTCCCTGCTGGTCAAATGAAGCTGTGTCTGCCCCTGCTCCGTGCTCAGCCTGGCATAGCACAGCCCTAGAGAACACAGCAACCAGACGCAGCCAGGCCCTAAACACCCTCTCACCTCCAGCTGCTTTAAATTTAAGTGCCCCCTTTCCTGGGAGCCTCCACTGCTGTGCTCAGGTGCATCTGCTCTGGGATCCAGCTGCTGTGGAAGCACAAAACTTCCTGAGCATCCCACAGGCTCAGGGATGCTGTTCCCTCCATTTGCTGGGATTTGCCAGGATTTGTCTCCTACCAGAACTGAGATTCACCACAGCCAATCTGTGTGCCTAGCATCTCATTTTGGGTTCCCTCTGTGTTTAACAGAGAGCTATTCAGGACATGATTAATCTCACCCATCTTGGATGTTTTCTGGGGTTTATGTCATTAATCAATCTCTGTTGGTGCTCATCTCGGTTAACTGGTGCTTGATGGCTGGCATAGTCTAAACAGTCAGGAGACACCAACATTTAGCTGGGGTATTTCATATGTATGTGACAAAATATCCCTGTTGTTCAGCTCCATGAAACTCTGCTCAAGTCAATGGAGCTTAAAATTCAAACAAGAACAGCAGCTCACGGATTTTTTGAGCTATCACTCTGCTGAGGGGCTCCTCTCTTGTCACATTCTCCTGCCAACAAGCTTTGGCTGTATTGCACACTTCCAAAGAAACCCAAGCAAAAATCATCTCACGTAATTTAACAGGACAAAGTTAGACAGATGCAACCCTAAGTATAATTAGCTTTCTGCCCCTCTTGACATGAAGAGAGAGGGAGTCCTCTTGTCCTGTCTGAATGATGTTTGCAAACCGTGGCATTGAACTAATTAATTATTACACAATTTCCTTGTTGTCTGATGTCTTTATATCCATCATTTTCTGTAAACTGCCCTCCAACGTAGTCTCTCATTTTTTACCAAGCCCTGAGGAGGTGCAGAGCTGCTGAGCTACAGCCCGTTGCACCAGCCAGCAGGTTCACCTGGGAAGTTTTGCTGTTAAACTGGAAATAGCCATGGAAATCTTCCTAAATTCTACTTTCTACAACTACCGTGAAAGTTTCTGCCTCTATGAGTTACAGAAAACAGATTTAATGTCCAATATCTGATTTTGTTTATCTTTTGGTGGATTTTTTTTTCTTTACCCGTGGTCATTTGGTTATAGGGCCCATAAAAATCTATTTCACCTCAAAAGGTGTGATTGCAAAAACTGCTGTAAGTTCCTCTAAGTCAATATTCCATAAAGCTCTTTGTAAAGCGGATTATGAACACTGACAGAGAAGAAAGTGGGCAACTGCTTTCTTTACTATTTATATATTAAATTTTACTATCTGATGACCATGTGAAGTCTTTGGGGATTACTGCAATAAAACACTTTTATTGTTCCATATATACTTTGCTACAGTTAGGATTGGATTCAGTTTATGAACTGATACTACCTGCTTATGATACAATTCTGAGAGAATGCATACAGAGGAAAATATGCTTTTGCAAGGAAGATATTAGATAAATATTGTATCTTTGTCTTCATAGTCTGGTTTCCGTAGCAACTTGAAGTTGCACTATCATTTGATCAGCTCTTGACTGGAAAGCAAAACATTACTTTGGTCCAGAAAAGAAAAAATAAAAAGAGTTATTACCATCTTCAGTAAAACATATCATGGTATCCTTGGTAACACCACCATCAAAACCAGAGAGCATGCACTTACGCTGAAAAATCAGCATGGATCCTGACGTTTTGGAATATGTGAAAGGGGAGAGAAGGTGAGGGAAGGACTAGGAAAAAGGCCTTTTATAAAAAAATAATGCTGGGTTGAGGTGCCAAGGACACCTGGCAGGGGGACAGTGGCACCTGTGTCCTAAGGAACTGTAAGAGACAGCATGAGATGAAAGTGGGAGGGATGGTGCAGAAATCAGATGTGGCCCATACAAGGGACGGCTTCCATTCCTAATTTCCAGCTGGAATAATTGTTCCTTTTTTAACTGAAAGCTTTTGGGTCAGGTTTATTGGAAATGGAGCTGCATATTTACATATCTCACTTTGCTATACACTGAGGGAATGGAGTTCTTTCATATGTAAATCTGATTTCAAGAAAGATGTTAAACCAAATGAATATAGAGTTAAAATACTTTTTTCTTCACTTAGTGCTTATCCATTTTTGATCAAGTCATCAGAGTCAGATTAATAGATTAATATGATACAAAGGACTCTGTCAGAAAAACATTTTCCTTGGAAAGCTCTCTGCTGAGAGAGGTCCCAAAATATTCCTTTAGACTGGGACTATTTGATAATGTGTAGACTTTTGCAGTGAAAAGGACACTTTAAATTCAGAAAGCAGTTTCCAGAGCAATTGGATAATTGTGTAGAACATTTTGTAAGCATATTTCTACTTTTTCAGCCTACGTTACTTGAAGCACATCAGTCCCACATCTAGGAATATTTAAAACTAAACAAACTGGACAGAAAATGCCTAATATCCATTCCCCAAACATGCCAGGCAATTAACTTGATTTTATGGCACCAAAAATTATCACTAGACATGATCATAACTTCATTTATACTTCACAGTCCTCTGCCAATGAAGGAGAATTCCTGGCAAATCAGTATTGCACTTGCTCACTTTCTCTTTTTGTCCATCTCATTTTCTCCTAAATGCTGACAGGGCCCAATTCATGAAACAGATAACGTTGAAGCTTTGCTAAATGCATGACAGTTGTAATGGTTATTTACAATGTTTTACTTCTGAATTCAGATGAGCAGTTCTGGAGCTAATCTCTGATATTTCGCATTCATCATGAGCTGATGTTTCCTAGGTATTCACTCGGGATGTGATTTACATTCACACTAATTTTCTATAAATGTTGAACTTCTGTGACTGACACTGGAATACTTTCTCTGAACCTGAAAATAGAAAAGTCATGCTTAAAACAGTGAATGGAAATTTAAAGTCAACAGCAACCATTAAAAATCATCATTTCCCCCATTTTCAGAGAAGAATATCTGCAAGTATATGAAATTTGGCTTAATTGTGCTATTGCACACAGCACCAAGGAAGGGGCTCTCGTGTACTTACAGAGCAAGTATCAGATATTCAGACCTTAATTTCCCTCCAAGGCAGGCCAGTTCAGTGTCTAAATTCATTTCCTCCTTTCCCTTCCTCATCTCCTCCCCACCCTGCTATGCAAACCTAGTGCACTCCTCACTTGATACAAAGAAATTAACCCTGAACATGGAAGAAGACAAAAACACACAGTATTCAATAAAACAGCCAATACCTTCAGTGTTTCTTGCAAAGCAAATCTGTTTCTTTAGATGTGACAAAAAAAAAAAAAAAACCCGTACTAATTTATCCAAAACCCCTTCCTTTGCTCTCCTTCTTCCCTCAGCTTCTGACAGACAACTGAAACTCTGCTGAATGCACCAAAAGCTACCCTTTAGAATAGTCGCTCTTACCCGGGCCATTTCTTATCAGAGGAGAAATGTTCTGTAATCAAATGGATATCAAATCAATGGCACTGATTGCAGTCACCATGCAGGTCCTGTAGCCAGTGTTTAACTAACACAGGGCACCAGTATCTCCACACAGCCAAAAATCCTCTGTGCATGCTGAGTAAACAAAGCTGATAACAATCATCAGCTTTAGCATTCCAGGGAGATAAAATGTCACTCGGACTCTAATAAATGGGTTAAAGGAATACTTTTTGTCAGTTTATAGGATCTGAAGTCGTTAAGAATAAATTACTTTTTTAATTAAAGATTTTTTTTAATTATTACCTAATAAATTAATTTTAAATGTAAACTGCTGATTGAAAAAGGAAAATGGACATCAGCCAAGACTGCAAATTCCAGGATATAAGGAAAAAATTGATGAGAGCCAGCCACACACTGCATTGAGCTTCTCCAATTTGAACAGGTAGTTAGCATGTTTAAAGAGAAGAGTACATTAACATAATCTGAATTATCATTATTAAAATATTGCTTCAAGTGTAATTAGTATTTTATCATTACTGTTATGACTTAATTTCTGTCTTCATCTGGTGTTACTTCTCTCTTGTCTTCATGAACTCTGAGATCAGTGGCAACTAACAATGAAAGCTGCCACAGTTGTCTCACAAATTAATAGATCTTTGAGTCAGATGGAGCTCTCCCAGGAATTTACTCCCCAATCCAATTTGCCTGCACTGCCCTGTGATTCTGCAGCCCTGAACAAACCTGGGCTGACTGCTTCTCTAAGGTTCCCTTTCCCAGTGGTCCCAGATGTTTCAGGACAGTCTTATTCAAGTACTCATGTCTTTGGAAGAACAGAAATTTAGAAATTCGGAGGTGAAGCTGCTCTGCTGGTGCTAACCACACGAGCCTCCCCCTTCCTGCACCCCACAGTCATCTACAGGAAGGAACTTTTCCCTCTTGTACAATAAACCTGTTCTTACAGCTTGGCTTTGTTTATCCTTTCATTGTCGTCATCTTGTGATTGTTACACACCCCCCTCTCTGATGTATTTTAATCACATCACCTTGGCTCAAGTTTTCACCAGGGGAGATTATCAGGGTCAGAGATTCTCACACCAAATTAGGTGATAGACTCATCCTCACACTCCTCATGTGCAGTACCACAGCTGGCCAGGCAGTGTTTCATATCATGGGCTTCTACCTCCATGTTCTGGGTGAAAATTAAAACCATCATTTTCCTGGGGATTTATTCCTGGCCTCGTTTTTCTGCCAAGCCTTCCCAGAGCCCTGCTTACACCCAGCAGCCTCGTCAGTATGTCACTCAGCGCTGGGCACAGAGGCACAGAGATGAAGGTGTTCAAGCCCTCCAGAGCCACCACTGGGTGCCCACCCAGGGCACCACTTATCTTGCTAGACCCATTTTCTAACCTTTTAATTGCCTTGCCTAAAAACCCCAACACACCCCTTCTCGAAAATCATCCCATTCTCACATAAAACAATCACCATACTTGAAGGCAAACCATTACCCTGGTGAATTATCTCCTCCGTTTAACTTTTCCCCATATTTTTTAATATGTACCTGTTTAGCTTTTACTTCCAGTCACTTGATGTAATGATTGGTTTATTCTGTTTTATGTGCTGGGTGTTTTTGCTAGGTAAATAAAATCCCTTTGCCTGATGGAGCCAGTGGTAGGCTGTGAATTGATCACCTCTTTATCTTCTCTTAGATAAATGATATTTTTATTATATTTCATCAACTAGAAGGAAAAGAAAGAAAAACTGAAGAGTGTGTGCATATATATATATATATACTTTCAATTTTTGCTGATTTTTTCAAAATTTTGTCCTACTTTCCATTTCCAGGTTTTTTGGGTTTGGTTTTGGTTTTTTGTTTGGTTGGGTTTTTTGGGGTGTTTTTGTTTTGGTTTGTTTTGGTTTGCTTTGGTTTGGTTTTGTTTGCTAATATTTTTGTTTGTTTGTTTTTTGTTTGGTTGGAGGTTTTTTTGATTCTATAAATTATTTAACCAGTAGGATTTACCAAGACCACTGTGACAAAAGCTGAATTGACCCTTCTTGTTTTTCCTAACATGCCTTTATTTGCTTATAATTTGCTACGGCATTTCAAGCAAGATGTTACTTGAATGTCTTCTCTGAACTCTACAGGATGAGTTCACCTTACTGAGGTTTTAGGTTGAGATGTACAATCATTAAGGATTTATGAAGGTTTCTAATAATAATTTCTAGGTTGGTGTCACCAGAATCTTTCTGGAACTTTCAACTTTCAAATTTTTTTCCAAGTTCCTTCTCCACCTCAGGTTTTTTTTCTTAAAATTTTTAAACAAACAGAATTATTGCTTTCTCCTTAAGCAAGAAAAAGTGAAAAAAGGAAATCGCTCTTGTTGAAAAATAAAGTGCCTAGAAGTTGTTTGAAGAGCCCTGTATGCCTAACATTTGGGGATTAAAAATCAGTTTGTCAGAGAGAAAATTTAAAAGCTTTCTTCTTCCAGAATGGACTAAATGATATTTGAGGCACTAGAACTTATAAAACTCCAAAGCAAAACTTTTCCATTGCCTATTCTCCCTTTTTATGATATATGTCTGGCTATGAGCACTTTTAAATCAATCTGAAATTTCTTGCCTTTTTTTTTTTCTTCCTTTTCTTTTCTTTTTAAAAAATCTTATTAGATTGCATAGAGAAGCACCATATTTGAGCCACTGACTGCTGGAAGTCAGCTGTCACGTTGAGTGGCTGACTGCTTTAAAAAGTCAGGATTTTAAAACCAGTGCTGGTCTCTCTGGTGTTGCCATGTGGTGAGCCCAAACCAGAGGAACAGCGCCTGGTGCACAAAGAAACTTTCATAGATACGTTTTGGGTTTTTTTAATGTGGCTTTTCATCCCTTCAGTTTGTGGTGCCCAGGCTCTGGAAGCTCCTTCACAGGGCAATTCCTAATCCAGAGGAGCTTTGTGCTGTGCCAGGACTAAACCTGATCTAGTGGAGGGTGCTCCAGCTCACGGCAAGGGGTTGGATCTGGGTGATCTCTAAGGTCCCTTCCAGCCTAACCTTGATTCTACAACTCCAGAGGAAGCTCAGAGACGGTACACAGGAGAAACACTGGATCAGAGCAAGGTCTGCACACCCCAAAACCCTGTTTCCATCAGTGTCCTATAGTTAATTCCTAGAGAAAAACTAAAACTAATTGCCCAAGATTACTTGCTGAAACCCCCTCTTATCCTCCAGCAGCCCTCTCTGTAGGGACACCTTGAGCAACTTTGTGTTGTTCTTTATAATTGTTAACCACAAAACTAGATTTTTTATTAAAAAATATCCCTTAGGTATTTTCCTTCCATTAAATTGTGCCAGCATCTTTATGCACCATTACTGTTTCCCTTTGTGACAGAGATTTCCACAACCTGAATGACAGATTATGCGCAGAAGCAGCTTCCCTCCCCTTCAGCTGAGCGCTGTCAACGCCCCCCTTCTCTTAACCTTTGCCCCAAGTTCCCAAATTCCTGTACAGAGGTTGATGAAGTGGCTGCAGAAACCTGTGCTAACAGCCCGTGGCTTTCAGGCCACAGCAGCTACAGTTCATGCCTCTCTCTGGGGAAGCCAGAGCTCAATCTTTAAAGCCAACAGCCCAACCAAGCACTGATTTACCAGACCCGCACCCATGCCAGGGGCTGGAGGTGTCAGCCAGAAATACAAAGGCGGCTCTGGACCTCTTCCCTGTCCCTCACTGCCACCCCTGGGTTCAGCACGAGCAGCTAAACTTTAATCCCTTCCCACGCAAGACATTCCATAAAAGTCACATATCATTAAAATTTGCACTTTTCTCATGACCTGCTGCAACCTCGATTTTGCAATTGTCAGAGCAACCTGTGGAATATCTTATCTATTTCTGCATCATTTGGGGAGATACTGAACATCCCAAGTGTATTTTATATAAACTGAGACACAGTAATCAGTTTCATGCAATTTTGATTGTCTCTTTTTTTTCCTCTACTTTTCTGGGAGGAGCAATAACTTATCTATTTTTATGTGACTGCATTTCTAATTTACAGCAGGATTTCCTACAGCTTGGAAAAAAGTACTTTCTTATATAAGTCTTATAAATCAAAAACACTAATAAATAAATATTTCATATACCAGGCAAGCAGCAAGTCTTCAAATCCTTTTCTTTTCTGTAAGTCAACAGTAAACCTTACCTTGGCAAATTGGGCAGGTCAAGTCACAAAGATTTGTAGGAAAAAAAGTATCTTGGCAAAGGCAGAATTTTAGATTGAAGTTCCCATGTCCCAGTGCTCTCAGCAGTCACTTTTGCAGGGTCCTCTGATGGTGAATAAGATAAACTTAACCATCATCTTTCCAAGGAGAAGTGAGATCAGATCAGTGGTAATTTTCATCCTTTGAAGCGCCAGTGAAAGTGCACCTGAAATGCAGGTGTGGTTTTAGGCTCATCACTTCAAAAGGGATGTGGAGGGATAGAGGTGTTCAATGGGTTCATGTCTTCAAAGAAGCAGAAGAAGTTGTTAGTTGCTATAAGATTGTTTACTGTAGTAAGACATCAGCCTCAAAGGCAAAGAGTTCAAAATTTTAAAGTCCATGCTAGAAGTTTTCTGGCGTGAAGTCCTAAGCAGCAGAAGTTCCATTGGCAGATCCTTTCTTCATCTTGTTCCTTCTTCTTACATTTTTCTTCTTCTTCCTCCTCCTCCCTTTCAGCTCCAGCTTGCCCTTCTTCTTCCTCTACCCCTTTCTGATCCCAGTACAGGGGATTTTATTCATAAATCATCCAATCAGCTAAAAATACAATTTAAAACACTATTTCTAAACCTATCAGAGCTTGATTCTAAAGTATGAAAAGTAGTATCATTTCTTACACCTATTTACACATATATTTCTTTTTATTCTTGTAGATGTTTCTATCTGTTCTATCTAAAAATGCAAGCAATATTCTACTATGTTTTTGTTACATCTAAAGCTAAGTTACTGGGCTTTAGGGTGTTTTACTCTCTCAAGGCATTTAAGGTATATTCTTACTTAAAACTAAAACAAAATCTAGAACTAATGTTTCTATTCCATGTCTATGTGGCTCAATATATTTAAATTTCTCTAAATCCTTTCATTCAATCCTTGCATAATTTTCTCTCTCTGAGAAACTCAGAGAGGTTTCTATCTTATGCATTCCCACATGGAGGGAGAGATTTGAGCAGCTGGTGAGGAAGCTTGGGATTGTGACTTACCTGGAGAGGTGAGGGAGCTGAGTCCTGTGCTCTGGTGAAAGAGATAGCAACTAGGTGATTTAAAGTCAACCTGAGCTACTGGATGGGTATTGCAGAGGAAAAGAAGATTTAAAAAAAAAAAAAAAAAAAAAAAAAAANAAGCAAATTTTTCCCATTATTAGCAATGTCAGTGGCCCCAGGCTGAATCTTGGGAGGTTCAGCTTGGATTTTGGACAAACCCTTCCCACCAGGTAGGTGTTCCAGCATGGAACAGGCTCCCCACAGAGGTTTTTGATCTCACTCTTGGAGATTTCTGGAGCGAGTCAGACAAAGGCAAGGCCAGCCTGATCTGCTGGTGATGCTGGTCCTGCTTCCAGCAGGGGTGAGTGACCTCTGCAAGTCTGTTCCAAGCAGCATCTCGGTGAATCCACGAGGAAATCCATGATTTCTTAGCTGAGGCTGTTGCATGGTCATGTATCTACAGTGAATTTAATATGAAGTTATTACCTTTAAAAAGGGCTTTGCTGTAATGTACAAAAACTATAGGTAGGGAAATACCAGCACAAAGGTCTTTGTTCACTAATTTTTTTGAGATATCAGCTGTAAAAACACCCACTCCTCTGCCTCCAGATTCAGTCTGTTCCCACCTGCCACTACACAGCTTCTTTTAATCCTTTGGAATTTGCCTCTTAGGACAGATGCACTTCCGCAAGCAAATAATATTCAGTGTTCTCCTTTGGGGGGATATAATGGTTATTCCTCACACTTACTTTGCAAACAGCTGAGTGAAGAGTCACATAAAAACCAGGCAATTTACAAGGCAAAATAAGTAGAACTTGCAGGTGCAGTTTAATTTACTGACAGAAAACAAAATATCACATTGGAATAACTTGTTTCTGAGCAGGAAAAGGAAAGTTTGAAAACATGAGCCCTGATGTCACTGCAACTTGAGTGTTTCTCTATTTCTCCAACATGAAGCAGAGGGGCTGCAGTTTATGTTTTAATTGATGGAACAGGAGAGAAATCACAATAATCTGATCTGTTTTGATGAGACTGTGGATAACTAATGACTAATGAAATGAAAGATATGGGACAAAATCTTGCAAAGAGAAAAAAAGAAAAAAAAAAAAAAGCATAAACCCACAGCATCCTCTGAAAGCTTTTTAGTTTTTCTCACTCATAGGTGCAGTTTGGTGTCACTTGCACTACCCCCTCTCCCAAAACCACTACAGGTGATGGAGAAGTTCCTTTAATGACTTTTTTTTTAAGCATTCTCCAGACCTGTCTCTCAAACCAGCATCATTTAGGAGGCCTCTGTGGGACACAGTTTCAAACCTTAATAAATGATTCAGGGAGGAAGCCCTGGAAAGGGCAGCTGTATTTTTCAAGCCAGAGGACTTGTATAATCAATCCATAAACTCCTCTGGCCAAAAAAGCTGAACCTGGATGGGCAAATTCCAGATGATATGAAACGGCCTAGGTTAATACAAAAACTAAGATGTCCCTTTTGCATCTTGGATGTTTTAATTTGCTAAAAAAAAAAAAAAAGAAAGAAAAAAAAAATTCTACCAGGACATCTGTTCATGTCTGTAATTTACTCTTAGGGCTATGAAACAAAGAATCCATATTAATTAAATATAGTGGAAAAGAACGTTTGATTTTATTAAATAAAGATACCTATAAGACTCTTTTTCTATGTCTCTCTCCTTTTATCCACACTGTTTGATTAATTTTATAAGAGGCATTGACAAATTACTGGGATAAAAGTGCATGCATAGGTAAGTTCAAATCACTATTTGCTAAGAAAGAAAACTACCTAATTTACCTTAATTTATCTTAATTTACCTTTAAATTAGAATAATATCCATTAATTCTAGCTGAATGAAAACAATGCAGACAATGTCTTCAGCAGATCTGCACATCTATACAGAGATCTACATAAAATTGCAAAGGTTTCCATCACTTTTTATTTTTATTTTTTTAAGCTCATTTTTCTACCTTTCTTTCAGCTGAAAGGCAAAAAGAAAATAATGGAATGACTGGCACAAGACTATATTATCCCAAAATCTGTACTGGCAGACAGAACCAGTTCTCATGAGAGAAGCTTACAGAGATACAATGAAGGCAGGATGGGCTTCCAAGTTTGCAGCAATGAGACCAATTCCTTAGTCACTAGATTATCAATTTATTCACAAGATGGAATGGCTTCCTGCAGACTTAGTGCAGCCT
>VWZN01020127.1:128453-138481 GCA_013396955.1 Regulus satrapa | reverse complement strand
ATCCAGGGGTTCTCTCCCAAATCTGCCCTAAACCAGGACAAGGACATGCCGGCAGAGAGCTCATGCAGAGCAGAGATCAATCGGCCCAGGAAACTTTTGCTCTGACAAACCCACCCTGTATTTCCTGCTCNTTTTTTTTGTGCTGGGGGGTGCTTTGCCTGTTAAATAAACAGCTTTTTTTTCCACTTCTCTCCAAGGAGCTTTTGTTCCCCAACCAGCTGGGGGAGGGCCCACTCGACTTTGCTTTCCAGAGAGATCCATCCAGGGGTTCTCTCCCAAATCTGCCCTAAACCAGGACAAGGACATGCCGGCAGAGAGCTCATGCAGAGCAGAGATCAATCGGCCCAGGAAACTTTTGCTCTGACAAACCCACCCTGTATTTCCTGCTCACTGCTGGGGTGCTGCTGCTGCTCAGTCTCTGAACTAACTTGGCTGTGAGTGTTCCATGGCCTTGGGGACAAGTGGCATTGCAGCAATGGCATTCAAGTACTTCACAAATTTTTTGGTTCAGAATGGAGTCCAGGCTATTGGAAGCAGCACCTAAATTTTCTTTTCCTCCAAATTAGACAAGAGCTTGGGGTTAGAATGACCTTGATCATTTATAAGTGTACTTACCTCTGAATCATGCATTCAAACCAGTTCACCAGGATTTAAAAAAAAAAAAAAAGCCTCCATGGTGTTTACGATTTCTTCTCCACCCCATCAAGTCTCCATCAACACAGGATCCAAGACACCTTTTTTTCCCTGCCCTAGAAGCTGTATCAGGACCAAAAAGGCAGAAAGAAAGTCATGGTGGGATGCAGTTACCTTCTACCAACACCAAACCCTCAGGAATGAGCATCACTTACACTCTTACTCTCTGCCAGCTTCTCTGCTTATGCAACTGCTCAGCTGGAGCTGCTTCAGTAACTTGATGCCCCCAGTGAGCAACAAGAAAAAAAAAAAATAAAAATACAGGGCACATATCTCGGTGTCTGGTAAGGCAAGTGTGTCATTTCCGAGGTGTGAGAGCTGGAAGGGACAACAGCAATAATCTGCTCTGACATCCTTTATTGCAGAAAAGGATCAGGCAGACATTGCCCTTTACTTAGACATTGCTGCCCTGAGCAACTTCTGCTTGAGCTAGAACAGACTGCCAGAAATTGCTTATTTTTAAAGGCATGGCCAAAGCCTTTAAAACACAGCAGGAGTTTATTTGTGGCAATTGGAGTTTGTTTAGTGGTGGCTGAGATTAACCAGAAGCATGTTATGGTTTGCATTTAAATATGTGAGCATGCATTTGTATATTTTTCTCCCAAATGCTAATCTTTCTTGAGGAGGACAGGAAATAATCCAAGCAGGCAAGTCTGCATTCTCTTAGTAGAGGTCATAGTGATTTGGTGAATCCAGCACCCCACAGATTCCTTTGTTCTATGTGACTTTTTAATAAATTTAAATAAATTATTTTCAAATTACGGATCAATTTCCCATCCCAAGAGCACAGGAAAATATTTTTAAAAACTGCTGTTGCTCAGAGAGATTTCTGTTGTGCAAAACATTACTGTACATCAGTACAGTTAGTCAAATAAACACATTGATATGATTATTTTTCTTCTCTCAAATACCATTTTACACCATGTTCCCACTATTTTTACATATTAAAATAAACAACAACAGCAAAAATAATCACATTTTCAGTTTACAAGGCTGGCTAGAGACTAACTTTACAAACCAGTCTGAATATCATCATGGTGGGATTATATTCAACGTCACTACAAAATGGCAGCAATTAAATATTTAGCTTGCATGCAGAATTTCGTAAACAAAAGCTCCTCAAAGCTATGAAGGTACTACATCCCTCTTAATTTCAATGAGACTTGTCACCAAACTAATTTTGGGCATCAAACATGAGCAACCCAGGAGATCCCATTACTTCTAGTAGGATTTGTTCCTCTCAATTAGGCATATTTAAAATAATTCCATCTCTCATGCTTCAGAAATGTGGCACATGTGATCTACTTCAATGCTGAGGAGCCAAGGAATGTTTCAGTTTTTGAAGTACCAGATTTGAAACACCAGACCTGCAGAAGGACTCTGGTGTTGCCTTTGCAGATAATCCAATCTTCACCCTCCTGGCAATGAGTTTACCTGAAAGGCCATTTCTAATCCAGGGCCATTTGTCACTGGGCAAATGTGGAAAGACAATTTTGATCTGCAACACCCTAATTATCTCCTGGCTGCTTTCACTCCCACCCTCAGCTGCTTCTCATAGGGTAGAAAAATTCTGAATAACTGTGAGAAACTACTGACTCTTCATTTTTAGTGCTTCTTAATGAACTTAAAAATACTTTTTTATTAAATTTTTGAAGGCTTTAAGGCATGTTCTCATGAACTTGCCAGCTCCCTGCTATGCTGCATCTCAGCAAAAATGCCACAGTTCACTGTAGCTCTCACTGATGTATCTGTAGCTGAATTCTCAATTCTCTTTCACTTGTCCTTAGGCTCCTACTGTGCCCTTAAATAGTAAAATTCCCATTTTACAGGGAAGGATCTGAACCACAGAAAAGCATAAGGATATCCTGAAAATCTGCACATGGCAGAGGATTCTCCCTACATCTGAGATTTAAGCAGTGGGGCTGAATTAATCTCAAAGGATGAGAGGCAGATCTGGGCACTGAGAGAAAGCCAAAGCCTTTCTGACTGATGGGGAGGCACACGAGGATTTGTTTGGCTTGGCATCAGAGACTGCCAGGGAGCCATTAATCTCCTGGAGATCCCATTAAAGGACATCCCACCCCACATTAGCAACAGCAGATGGTTTTGAAAACACATTCCTGAGCTGCATAAAAGAAAGAAGGCAGGAAGAGGCTCCTGGTCTCGTTAATACCATATTTAGTAGAAGAAGCTTCTATTGTACCTGTAGAATCATTTTCATTAACTTCACAATGTGTGAAGCTGGATATTGGAATGGACAAGGCTGATTTGCTTGGCTGACAGATCTGTTAATGGAAAAAATATATAAAAAGAATAAAAAAATATTCTTAATTCCTGAAAACATTTTATCATGGTCACTCCATAGGATGAAGTCATGCTCAAACATTTAGACAATTGCACCAGTCTGTATTTTTTAATATGTAAAAGAAATAAACGACAAGGCCATATAACTCTATGTACAAGAGACTGAGAATGGATGCTGTCAGCATCATAGTTTCAAGTTAATAGCTCAAATTCTCCATGCATACCTATTTATCAGCATTTTCTGGTAAAACTAAAATTAACCTGAAATACCATTAGTGTTATAGGATGTCTTATGCTTATTTGTTTTTCAGCACACCATAATAACTCAGTCGTTGCTTGCTGGATAAAAGCAAAGATTCACTCTGGCATTTGTGCTTTCACTGCTGCCTTCTGGCTGCAGCAGATCTATTACATCCATGCCTTTTTTATTTAATTAGCAGTTCTCCATGGCCCCATGGCACTGGACATTGCACACATGGACAGAAAACCATTCAAGAGAGCTTTCTAAAATAAAATCAGCCTTTGTTTCTTCCTATTTTTTTTTTTTTTTAATGAGGTGTGTTTTGGATTTCACAAAAACTGTTGAATACAGACATTTTAATGAGCATTATTTTAATTTTTCATCTGATATCTTCAACAAAATGTCAGAAGATGCCTGGTCAGTTTTCTTAACATGATCTGTTGGGTGGATGAGGCAGACTGAAGTTCTGGCTTAGTAGGAAAGTTGGATTCTTAATCTGATTTTTGTATCCTTGTGTCCATAATTAAAGGCTCTGGATTTGGCTAGGTATTGTCACCTGTCTGAAATGGGCTTATCTCCACAACACAACATCTCAGCCTAGAGAGAAATCTGCCGCTTACTGGAGGCAGCATGCAATTTGCTGTCCAGAAAGATGTGAGAAATAAACACTTGGTATTTAATAATTAAAATATATTAATGTTTTCAGAGAAACATCTGGAAATAGCATTGATTCATAATGTCTATATGAGATATATATGTCATTTTGGAATTTTTCTCAAGGAACTATCTTTAGTTCAACTTGGTCGAATTGTGTACAGTATTTATTCTACTGGTTGGGATAACACAGTACACAGAATTTTAAGATTTATAGAGGAGCAGAAGGAAGTAGTTTCTATGGAAATCAGCCTGTGCTTCCATTTCCAAATGTTGTTGGTTTTTTGGGTTTGTTTTTTTTTTTTTTTTTTTTATATGTGAAAAAGACAGGGGTATCAAACCTATGAAAAGTAGAAGAAACCAAAGCATGGCATCTACATGAAAGTTTTATTTACATGTACCTGGATCCATTCCATATGGAGAGACATCTTGGAACCGTGGGCACAGAGAATTTGAGGCTTTCTGTGCTGGCAGGCACTGACCCCCAGGAGAACACTGCACTGACCTGGGGCCATGGAGAAGGCTCCCAAAATTAAGCAAGGGAACTGAGATTATGGGTGTGTAGGTTGGATAGAAGTGTGTTAGATTACATGGGGGAAAATTTAGAGTTTTAAGATGTACGATATAATAATATATATAAAGCAAGATAAAAGTTTTAAGGATAAGCTTTTCCTTCTTTTTGACCTTCTTCTTCTTAGGTGTAGGTGATGTTATGTGAGTAGATAAAAAATTCTGCAATGCAGACCACGAGTAGTTAATTATTAGGTTAAAAATAAAAATAATCTATGTGGCATTAAATAATTAAGCAATTTACTCTTAAAAAGCCTTACATTAAAAAACCTTAAGCTCCATTTTTAGTTTAGTAGCTTAGCGTGCTGAAGAACTCACGTTCTGTGAGACTGTGACATAGATTAAAAAAAGAATAAACTTCTAAGTCCAAACAAAAAAAACAAATACCATTTCTTGCTCATTAATCCCAACCCTAAACAAACCAAATAAACTTTACAAAGTGGTGCCCTGTGAGAGAATCGAACTCATGACCTTCATGTTATGAGACACAAATGACATCTAAAGGAACCATGTCCATGGGCAGACACTTGGCCACCTGTGACAGCTGAGCTGCTGCCAGGGGGGAGAGCAGGCGACTTTGTGACAGCAAAAACCTCCCTCCGTCAATGAGAGGGCAGAGCAACCTGTTCTCACTTGGGACTGCTTGGCGGGTGCTGACTCTGCCAGGGTAACAGCTCTGAGGGGCAGGTTCGTGGCAGAGGGGAGGAATTTCACAGGCAGCAGCCCTGAGCAACCCTCCTGGTGTCCTGCCTCACACCCCAGCTCTGCTGTGAGCAGCTTTATCAGAGAATTATAGAATGGTTTGGGCTGGCCTAAAACACCACCTGTCGAGGTTTTGATGGGCCTGGGTCTTCAAAAGACAAGAGCAGATGTTGGCTGCTGTGGCGTTGTTGGCTGCAGGAATACATCAGTCTGGAAGGCAGGAGCTCAGAGCATCAAAGTCCGTGCTAAAACCTTTCTGGCATAGAGTCCTGATGGCAGCTCCTTTCTTCTTCATCTTCTTCCTTTTTCTTCTATTTCTTCTTCTTCCTCCTCCTCTTCTCACCCCAGTACAGGGGATTTTATTCATAAATCATCCAATCAGCTAAAAACACAATTCTAAATAATTATTTCTACCTATCAGAGCTTAATTTTAAAGTATGAAAAGCAGTACCAGTTCTTACTAATTTATGCATATAGTTCTATCTATTTACATAAATGGTTCTATCTGTTCTATCTAGAAATGCAAGCAATGTTCTGCTGGTTTTATTATGTCTGAAGCTAAGTTACTGATCTTTAAACTAGGCTTTAAGGCTTTTTACTCTCTTAAGGCACTTAAGGTATATTCTTACTTACTTAAAACTAAAACTTACACTTGGACTTCTACTTTGCGTCTATGTGGCTTATTATATTTTAATTCCTCTAAAGGCTTTAATTTGATCCCTGAATTCTTGGTATTTAGACTTATTTGAATTTGAATGCCAGTTTATATTAAGCTCTGAAACAAAAAACTAACTAGCATAAAAATAATCTGATTTAATGGAGGAATAAGATGGGCAACTCTAAAAGAGATTTCAGGACAACTTTTCACGAGGGCCACAAAAGGCAGGGTGAACCCAGGATGGGGTAAAAACTCAGTAGTACCAGAGCAAATCACATTCTGATCTGGGAAGAGAGACCTAGTATTGAGGAAAGTGATTTTTGTTTTTTCTGCTCATCCAATGGGGACGATATGCACACACACACACAAAACCCCGATTTTTTTTTCTTTTTTTTTAAGAAACCCAAAAACAAGGAAGAAAAAAATTTTAAGGGTTTGTTTTATTTTCCCTCACACTGGGAACATATTTAGCTAAGGTAAAAATGAACCTTAATGATCTCAAATCCACCTGAACATGCAAGATTTGTGCTGTTCTCCTCTGCTGGGGACTGGTCTCATGGCAGCTTCTGCTCTCGCAGTTTTTCACTTTCACATCTCCCAGCAAAGTTCATCCTCTTCACTCTAACAAGCAAAGGGGGGAAAGCAAAGCAGCAAAGGCCAAAAAGCAATGAAAAACAGCATTAACAAGAAATGACTCTTCAGTTCAGGACTCGTTCAGCACTCAATATGACAAGATAACTGAGTCTAACTCAGTTTGGTCTCAACAGAGATGATAATAAAAACACACAGAAAAGGATTAAATTATTGGTTTTATTTTCTTCAATAGGTTTCTCAAATCCTTTTTGTAGTTTGAGACATCAATGGTTTCTTCTACTAAATATGATATTAATGAGACCAAGAATTCCTGAGGAGAATTCCAAAGTAAATGGTGAGTTATCATAAGGTTTAAATTAGATTTCTAATTCATCCTATTCACTAACTTGCCTGCTTTGAGACAAATTCATTTAAGAGAATTCTGCCTAGGCTTTTATAGTTCTTGGAGCTCCATTTCATAATCAGGCAACAGGGCCTTATCAGGTATTTTATCGCCCTTAAGCGCGGTTCTAGTGCTTATTTGCAAATGGGGTTATTTCCCTATAGCATAATAAAACTGGGTTCAATAATGTTTTTAATGTCAGGACGCAGCAGAACAAGTGGTGGGGAAGTTCCAGGGCAAGCTGGGGGCATTCCCTATCCCTGGGAAAAAAACTTCCAGAAAGAGATTTCCATCTCGCAAAGTGGAACAAAAACATATTTGCCTACAGAGGAGCAGCCTGATGAGGAGAACTTTGGACTAACAGTGACTGAGGGGGAAGATGATTACCTGCAGGATTAGATATTAGGGAGAAATCCTTCCCTGGGAAGGTGGGGATGGGCACCTCAGGGTGCCCAGAGCAGCTGTGGCTGCCCCTGGATCCCTGGTACTGCCCAAGGCCAGGCTGGACAGGGCTTGGAGCAACCTGGGACAGTGGAAGGTGTCCAAGCCCATGGCAGGAGATGGTACAAAATGGTCTTTAAGGTCCCTTCCAACCCAAACCAATCCATGATTCTATGATTTCCGTGTTTGAGGAAAGACGAATAGTGCCAGGCGCGCCTTTTCTGTCAAAGTGAGGCGGAACTGGAAACTTTGAGAACTCTGCAAAAACAGACACCCTTTTGCAGGATGTCACCGAAGGTTTTGTTGTGACCATTCTTCACAGGTTTCCACTGCTCTGGCTCGCTTTGTGATGGGCCTAACTACAGGCAGCCCGATGCTGGGTTCAGATCAAAGCCTAGCTTGAGGCAGGTCGCAGCAGGGAGCTGCCACGGGCACTGAGACAGCCAAGGTTCTGCAGCTCACTTTTCTTATCCCAGCGCCCCGGAGGGTCTGTCTGGCAGCTGTTGTTGCCGCTCCTGAGACAGGAGTTATACAAAGCTGGAAAGTGTTTTCCTAAAGAGATCCTCGGTTGAGAAGTCTCTGCCTTCACCCCTCTTCTTCTCTGACAGAAGCAGGAACATAAGCCTGACACCCTGAGGGTGTTTTTTGGTGGTTTTTTTTTTTTTTTTTTTGTTGTTGGGGTTTTTTGGGGGGTTTTTTTGTGGTTTTTTTTGGTTTTTTTTTTTTTTTTTCTTTCACTTCTCTGCTTCTCTGCTGTCTTCTTCCACTTTTCCCTTCTTGCATGAGGCCCGGACCACCAGGGTGCCTTCTCTTCTGCTGTACATCAATATTACTCTGCCTGAAATGTCCAGACACCCTCTTAAGTCCAATTCTGTTGTTTCTATTATAAGGAAAGAGGCTTCTTTCTTTTTTTCTTTTTTTTTTTCTTTCACCTGGGCTTTAATTACAGACCTTCATAAATTTTGACTATTGGAAGAAATATTAACTTTCAGGTTTTGAAATGAGGATGACTTTGAGGCTTTCTACAAAATCTACATGCCATTTTTTGGCATTTCCAGCAGTAATTACACTATCTATGGCACATCTTTTCACCATGAGACTTGAACACAGTGTGAATGTGTATATTTTACATTCTAAAAGACACCCAAACCCTTTCTTTCCTGTTTCCTAGGAAACAACCACCCAATCTCTTTCAGTTAAGCAGTGAGCAGTTTCGTTTCCATTATGCTAAAATGATCACCATAATTCAGAAAGTCCTCCCTGGAAGAATTGCATCACTTTCAGAAAACAACGCATTGAAAAGTATTATATATAATTACCTTTTTCAGAAATAAAATGTGGGTTTTTTCTTCTCTCTTTTGCCAACTCAGAAGTAGAACTTCCAGAACATTTTCAGCAAGACGTTGTCTGTCAAAACTAACACATTCCACCAGGTTCTGTCAGCTTTTATGACATTTTTAGGAAAAGAACGGAGACTTTCAATCATTCCTGATATTTTAATGACCACAGTTATTGATACAAAGCAATCAGGGATTGTTTTCTTCTTTTTTTTTTTTTTTTCCCCCCCCAGTGGAAGATTCAGCCTTAGCCTCAAATCACAGTCTGCACTTCCACAGACAAAAGAAAGTCAGAAAAAAGAATCTCCAACCAAACCCAGTCAAAAAACAAATTTTCCAAAACCACTGCAGGCAGGGTGGAAATAAATCCAAATCCTTTTTTTCTTGCTAAAGAAAACATTTGTACTCCAATAAACTTTGCCCAGGAACATTGCAATGATTAGGGCAATAATCAGCAGTTAATAGAAATTGTTTTCTATTAGATTATCATGAAAGACAGACAGTGCTAGACCTAAGATAACCGTAATTTTCCAGAAAGGAGGAGTAATAGACACTATGGAGAAAATCCCCTTTTTTTTTTTTTTAATCCCCGAAGCTTCTCTTGGCTTAGTGATGTCTCCATGGTCTTGGAGCATCCTCTGCTGTCTCACAACTCTAAATCCTGCTCATGGCACCAATGGCACCAAGACTGTCTTTCTAATAAAGAGCACAGGCTTTTGTGGTGCTCCCAAGGTACCTGCTTCCCACTCCACCTTTGAAGACACAAAGATTGTTTATCAGCCCAGTTTCAGAGTGGTCACAAACCAGCTCTTCTTCTTCCTGGAAACAATTCCCTAATTTTCCCGAGCAATCCAGTTTTCCATTTTTTTTATCCAGCCAAGAAAAGGACTCACATGATTTCAAGTGAGGGTATTAAAAACAGTCTTCTGAACTTGCCAAACTTAACTCTTTCTCTCTGCTTTCTCTTTTCTTATTTTTATCTTTCCCCAGATTTAACCTCCAGCTCAGCACTTTTTCTTTTGCCACTGACAAAAAGTGCTCGTCATGTTCCAACATGACTTGCCAATTATAACTACCATCAAAAAAGGAAGACTGGCAGTGCACATTTCCTCACCTGGTGCATGCCTGTTCTCCTGGTTCTTTTTAAGTTTCCATGCATTTCTGGTGAGCCATCATGTCTTTGAAGAGGAGAACCCAAATCAGAATTGACAATATTCCCAAATACAGTAGACATAAAATTGTCAGTGCTCCATGATTACGTTTAAAATGCAGGCAATACCCTGTATTTTACAGTGTCCCAGCCTCCTCCCACTTCCAATTCAGGTTAATGATAAATTATATATTTATCATGCATGTATGAGAAAACAAAACAAAACAAAACACATTGAATTAGCTTTTCATTATCTTTTCCATTATAATTGTAAAAGAGCTGAAAATGGCATATTCTCCCCC
>VWZN01020127.1:99034-126631 GCA_013396955.1 Regulus satrapa | reverse complement strand
AAAAAAAAAAAAAAAAAAAAAAATCTGATCCACTTTGCTGTTGTGCTTATATCGTTCTCTGGGCAAAATTCAGGGTAGTAAAGATGAGAACTTACCTAAAACTGGGTTGATGATTAAAAGCCTTCCAGAATAAAGGCCTTTTTTAAAATAGATAAAAAATTCCCCAGAACTGCTACTGACTGCTGTGTCGACCATGTTCTTTTGTATTAAGATCACTTCTGTACTTTATTTCAGTGGCACAAGGGAAATGGCTTTGTAAGCAATCTGGCCCTTACAAAAACAAACAAAACCATCCCAAACCAATTAAAATAAATGTCACAAGTTTCCTGCTGCAATTATTTCAGGTGCTTTGTTTCCATATGTGAACTCAACTCCTAATCAGCTACTCATTAATCTTAACTATCTTTGTATGTCATCTCCATGCATCTTAAACAGATGAATAAACAAGCCAAATTGAAATGTAATGGGTTTAGGTTATCTACTTCTCGGAAAAAATTAAGTGAAATTAAATTTAGTGCACCAGTTTGCACATGTGGATATAAATGAGTACAGAGGGCAAGAAGTTCACATGAAACTGTTGTAGATAAACCCACTTAATATCAGCCCAAATTTACAAATATAAATTTTGTTACTCAGTTCCAATAAATCTATAATTGTTGGTGTAGCCATGAAAGATGAAATCTTCCTCTCAGCAGAAGGATATGAATGTATGAGGATTTCCATTATCTCCTGCAGCTCCACAATTGCTGCTCTATTTACTGCTCGACTTCTGCATCAGCCAAGTCCATCCACAGGAGTGACTTTGCTTCCTGAGGTCTTTTTTAGAGTACGGAGATCAGACCTGCAGAGGAAGGGAACATCATAAAGGAAAGAGGAAAATGTCCCTGTCTCTGCTCCCTCTTGTGGTATCAGCTTTTCAGTTCACAAGGGAAAAAAAGCAAAACACAACAGAGGACCTGCAGCAGCAATTTAAGGGTTTCTTTATCTGAAAGGCCATGATATGCATTTCCCTGATCCTTTGCCTCTCTGATGCCTTAGGGTGGAATTCATGGGTTTTTTTTATTCTTTAGTCTCCTTTCTATTCACTTTCATGTGCCACAGGGTTAAAAGCTATGCATGTCTCTTTTTGTGAAATTAGCTGTGAATCATGGGGGGCATGGCAGCCTTGGCAATCAAAGAATGCATTCATTCAGGACAAAAAGTAAAGACAGCTCTAAAGGACAGCCAGTGGGAGAAAATCAAGGAGAAATTACACTACTTTAAAACGAGGAAAAATAAAGTGCATTTAAATTTAGGAATATGAATTAGAAAATCCATCTTGGCTTAAATCCCTGCAAGTTTAAGAGCGGGTGTTCCTTTTTACACCAAAACTTCACAAAACTCTTGTAGAGTCTCCACTGCCCCGATGAAGGGCTTGTCTCTCCTCCTTTGTGATGTAGGATCCCAGCCTGTCATTCCCAGAATCCTGGGATCACAGAATCATTAAGGTTGGAGAAGCCCTTTAAGATCATGGAGCCCAGCCACTAACCCAGCACTAAAACATGTTGCTTTGTGCCACATCTCCATGATTTTTGAACACTTCCAGTCACGGTGATTCCACCACAGGAGTCAAACTGATGGCAGCATGTTCCCCTCTTCCAGTGTAGAATTATTTTTCCTAATATCCAAATTAAAACTCTCATGGCATAACTTGAGGCTGTGTGTAAGTACAGAGGAAAGGTTTCCCCTCCACCACAGCCAGCTACTGTCCTTACACTTTCCCTCTTCATGTGCAGGACAAACTGGCCCTGCACTTTATCCAGATTAAATCAGCAAAGTGACACTGGGGCCAGCTGGGGATCCAGCCCACCCACCCACAAAGCCAGCAAGGCTTTGACGATGCTCTCATCCAGCCTCCACGTGCCTCAGATTAGCAACAAACTACCTGGAAACTCCCTTGGAAAGCAAACCCAGACATTAAAATTCAGCTGTGATATGCTTAAGTGGGGATATCAAAAGGATTTAGACTATATCCAGCTCAGATTGTAACTTTTGATACAGTGCCTTTGGGAAATATATGTAAAGCTCCTAATATTTTAAAAGTTAAATAAGGTACATTGCATTGTTTGAAAGTATTGAAAGAAAGGAAAAAAAAAAACCAACCAAACCCAAACTGCCTGTGGCTACATTCTGTATGTTTTATCAGTTACTTATTCCTTCCATAATGTGCAAAAGGAATTGTTGAAAGAAGCTGACACAGCCGACCTCCTGCTAATTTAAAGAGCTTTTAGAAATGAAATTGCAAGATGGTGGCTTGGTGAGTAAATTGGTGTGCAGCTTAAAAAATTAGAATTAAAAAAAAAAAAAAAAAAGGGGGGGAAAAAAACCCAGAAGAATTGAGTAAAAGGAGGGAAAAGAGTTTATCTTCTTAGAGGATAGGAAGAGAAAAAGTCACCATTGATAATCAGATTAACTTGACCAGTCTGGCATGGGCTGCTCTGACCTGTCCTCTGCTGAAGTGCTGCATCACCAAGGTTAGAGGATTAAGGCAGAGCTCTGGTGATTGAATTAAAGAAAATTGCATCACTATTATAGTGGCAAACCACTTAAGGCAAATGATTTCACGGTTTCTTAATGCATTTTATTTTCTCTGACAGGCAGGATCAGATTGGTTTTTTCATGATATATGGCACATGAAAATGTTTTTAGCTGCAGCATTTACACATTTTGGGCAGATTTTCTCTGTGTCATTTGAGCAGAGATGTTGTCACAGACTCTGATTATCCCAGGCCATATTCTGAAGGAAATGGTCTGCAGGACAGAAAGTGTTTGAAATGCTTTAGTCCATAAATCCAAGGCAGGAAACCTGGACTCTTGCATGTCAAGGGAAGGATTTTCTAAATAAAGTCCTTTAATTTTTAGAGCCTCTGGTTAATACTGCTGTCCTGGAGCCAGCAAGACTCCCACTGCTCACTTCCATGAGAGCAAACACAGTTTTAGACGCGACTGAAGCTCCTCCTGTTCCATTCAGAATATGCTGGATGAGCAGCAAATCTGCCGAGTGCCAAATCCATGGGCACAGGAAATTCCGCTGCGAATGCATCCCAGTGCTCAGTCCCTGTTGTTATAAATAATTTCGTTTTTCACACTGTGCAGAGATAGGGCACAACACGGGGCACAGCCAGCCCCAGGCCTGGCAGTTTGGTTTCCAAGCTGTTCTTGGAGACCTGGTGGGGCAGAGGGGCAAGAAAACTGCAGGGCACCCCCAAGGTACATCCCCAAGACTGTTTGTGTTATTTTAATGAGCTAAAAATGAGCTCCAGTGAATATCTTATGGATCTTTGTCTTCATTAGCAGGTTGTTCCTCACCTGGGAATACAGTGGGGTTTGCCTCGAAGATTCTTCTGCTAAAAAAGTTCTTCTATGTTCACTTTTTGCCACAGTGAAAAGTGATTGCTTTATGGATAATTTAAAATATATTTAATTAGACCTGGGAAAAATTAAAAAAATAATAAAAAAAAACAACAAAAAAACCCTAAACCAACCAAACAAACAAAAAAAGCACATTTCCCTCTTTTTATTCCCTTCCCCTTTTGTCTCCTATGTTCTATAAATACTGGTGAAAGCCCTAAACTATTCAAACAAATACACTGTCATTTGACGAAAAGAGATTTTACCATTGTCACAATGTATTATTTGTATTATTATTTATTTCTAATGATTATGTATTAGACTTTCAGCCAAACTTAAAACACCCTTGATTACTCAAGTTGTAACACTTGCACTTCTGGTTCTATGTGCTTAATATGACTCTGTGTCCTTTCTTTTCAGCTAAAAGAGGGGCTTCTCAATGGTTATACTGTGATTTTTGGTGAACCAAGACGACAAAAAAAAAAAAAAAAACCAAACCAAAAAAACCCAAGAGCTGCCAGCCAAAGAGTTGAATAAGCTGAATTCCCAATTAAGTTTTGGGGTCTTTAAGTGAAGAAATATTAGGGATTTGAAGAAATATTTAGGCCATTTCGATTTGAGCTCCCATGTTTTGCTGTGCTCAGTTCCACAGATCCAGTACGTGCACCACATCTGAGCCATCATCTCTAGTGTGGTAAGTGGAGACAGGATAAAGGGAAAAGAGGTGGAAGCCACCAAGATGGAGTATGAAGAAATAAAGACATAAAAAGGCACTGCAA
Organism: Regulus satrapa; assembly: GCA_013396955.1. NCBI lineage: Eukaryota > Metazoa > Chordata > Aves > Passeriformes > Regulidae > Regulus > Regulus satrapa. The sequence continues at coordinate 122,462 of VWZN01020127.1, read as the reverse complement.
CCTTACTTATGTAATAAGAGATTTTAACAGAGAAGCATTTATAATTCTTTCCGCAGGTTTTTACACCATTTCCATGTCCAGAACCCTCTTTAAAACTATTTAGGAGTCCTGGAACAGTGGTTCACATCAAAGTCCATGGAAAATAAAGAGGACAATTCAGGGCCAATCCCAAACCAAGCCAGAACCACTTGCTAAGTTAAATTGAAATGGCATAAGAAGAAGACAAGAGTAAAAGTTTAAAAAAAATATATTAATAAAAAAAAAATAATTGTACAATCTGGCTCCAGACCAATTTAAAAGGAGTCCAGCTTCATGCATCCTTAAACAACTAGAGAATAATGGACAATTTCACATTGAATTGGAGATGTTACTGCAAGTGCAAATCACAAGCTGGAAGCAAAGTTTTCCACAGAGCCTCATGTTAACTTGAATAATATTAAGAAAGCAAAAGTCGAATGAACTGCTAGAAATTGTCAGGAATTGTCACAGCCTTCACCCCAGGTAAAGGATAAGTACCAATTCTCCCCTGTGGTGCTTGGCAAGTAATTAGAGACATTCTGGAGGAGCTCAAGCAGTGACATTTGCACAGACCATTGGGATCGTGCACCTTTTCTGTTTAGCAGGAGGAAACCTTCTCTCTAAAAGCTCATTATTTCAGAGCATTCAGAACTGTAGGGCAAGACTTGATAGCAGATTTCTTACCTGGCATGTACTTTGCAAACCAAAGTGTCAAAAATCTATGTCAGTATTTGGTCTGGTAGTAAATACAGGGAATCCAAGTAAAAAAGCTGCTGAAAAACAACCAAAGGAACTGCAGTACAGATTCGTTTTTGCTTTACATCTGGGGAAAAAGAAGTACATCTTCTTTTGCAAACTTAGCATTTGCAGAATTATAATTGATTTTTAAAGTAGTGCGTTAGTTAAGGAAAAAGCCTTGCAGGTGGGGATGTCTAATATCAAAATAAAAATGTGCAATTTGATAAGTCTTTAAAAAAATAAAATAGACTGTTGAACAATAGCAAAAAAAGTGTGAAAGGAAAAATATAAATAATTCAAGCTCTTTGTTTTTCTTTTAGGATGTTTCAAAGACAGTTAAACGTGTCTCTGAATTTATTTCCTCTAGTAACCACAAGCTACCCTCACACAGCCTCAGAATTTTCTTTTATTAAAATTCTGTTTACATCATCATTTTCTATCAGTAACAGTTCTAGGCAAAGTTTCAAAATGAAGGGTTTTTTTTTCAATAGAAAATTTAAAATTTATTTTTAAAACTTGGGTTTTTTTTTGAAAAAAAAACAAAAAACAAAAAAAAAAACCACCAGATTTGGAAACTAAGACAAATAATGTGTTTTGTGGCCCAGAGAATCACTGCAGTTCTGCTTTAAGCGTGCTCACTGGGCAGATTCAATAGTGTTTGACTGTTAGCCTGTTTCAAGTGAATAAAAACACCTTTTAGTCAAACAATAGCAAATAGTTCCCTGATGATNGTCGTGGATTAATTTTCCTGATATGTTCAATAGAGAGCTATTTGCTGGAAACGCAAAGTTTTCCTAATATTTTATTACATTTAAACAGAATTCAGCCTTTGCATTCTAATATTCCGAAAATTTACTTTTAGAAGCATAATTCTTAAGAACCGCTAATAGACTTATTTTCCATCCTGTAGAATGTGAAATTATTATGGCAATGAGTTATCACATTTCTCTAATAGTTTATTTTTGAGAGCTCTTACTGTAGAAGTTAACGTTTCCATATTATTTCCGCTTTTCATGTTGGAATGTCGCTGGTGTATTTTGGGTGCCTTTGGCTGGCACACAAGAAAAATACATTGCAAAAAATTCAAGGAAACCATTTCGTTGCTCCCCTAAATAACAGCAACCGATAATTTAATCCCTAATTTTGATTTTATGTACTGCCTGTATTTTTCATTACTGCTGTTTACCAATTTCTCTTCCTTCCCCAGCACTTTCAGTCTTGGAGAGCTTCACAAAAGGAATCTTTCACTGGAAAACATAAATTTGAAGGTGCAACTTTATAGACTCCATATCAGGACTCTGTCACTGTGTGCTGAATAAAAGGCAGTCCCTGCTCCCAGCCCTTGACAGTGCTCACAAGGGCTGGAGGATTCATTCTCTGACAGGGTGGGTGATATTGATCTGCTGTTATTAAATCCCATTTGATGGGAAGTTCCCAAGTGTCATTTCATGAAAGGGCAGAGTCCATCAGCTCCTTTTGTGCCCCTGTTTGCTCTGCTGTAACCAGCAGCAGACAACACCCAGGGGTGGCAGAAATGCTCCTGGTGGCACTGCCAGCTGTCTGGGACAAGGGGACAAAAGCCCATGTGTCTCGGTTTGAAAAGACAAAGGTGTCTTCTAAGGAAGGCAGGAGCCTCCCTTGAAATGGAAAATGAAACCCCCTCCCTCCTAATTATAATTTTGAAATTAAGAGGTTCTCAGGCAAAGATATGAGGATAGGAATAACAGTTCTTTACTAGCAAGGGGGGAAAATACAAATTAATAGGAATATTATAATAAAATGCAGTAATGAAAAACAAATAACAATAGAGTCAGGATACAACCTGACCCCCTGTCAGTCAGACTGTTGGTATCAGTCTGATTAAATGGTGGCTGGACTGNATTGGAGCAGATAAAGAACACTGACCCACCTGGGTTGCACAGATGATGGCAGGATGGAGACCCTCGGCCACATCCTGCACTGCAACCCACGACACCATGCAAGGGGGGAGCATGGCAAGGCTCAGAGCCCAGCAGTGCCCTGTGCTTAGGCTGTGCTGAAAAGCAGGAAATCGAGAGGGAACAGGACATTCCCAGGGGCAAATCCTTCTCCCCCCAAACAAACAAACAACCAATCAAAAAGAGGAAAAAACCAATTTAAACAAACAACACACTAAAACAAATTTAAAAACCCAAACCAGAACAAAAACAAAATTACCTCTTGAAAGGTATTTCTTGCCATGGCTTGGAGTTTCAGGCCCAGGAATTAACAGCTTTTGAGGACAAAATTTCAGGAGGTCAAAATATGCAGAGCACCACTGAAAGAATCTGTGTTAGAATGAGGGTTCAAACTTGTTTGCCTTCTCCTAAAGCAAAGCTATCTTCTCTTAAAGAGACAGGCATCACCGAAATTTAAAAAAAAAAAAAAAAAAAACAAAAAAGTTCAAGCGAAACTTTTAAGACTTGTTTTTTTTAATTCTCCAATTACTTCTTCTCTCATCCTCTCAACAAAAGCTTTTTCTCAAATTCTTTGCAGAGGTGATACCCCTTAAGAAACTTCCTTTTCCTTTGGATGTACCTTGCCAGGTGAAGACACATTTTCTCAGTAAAAAGTTCCATTCCTAGAGTAGTTTGTGGGAAAACTGCTGTGTTACTTTGTGCCCTGAGTGGGTAATTTTGTACATTTCTGGATCATACAGAGGAATACTGTACAAATTCTGCAGAATGACCTTAGATGCAGGTTTTGTTGCAGTTTTCCCTAGCACAGAGGTGCATAATTAAATCCCTGTAAGCACAGTAATCCATAGCCCCAGCTGTCACCACAGCCCCATTTATCACCACTGCTGTTGCTTTCAGGCTTCTTTTTAAATACTAGAAGTTGATGGCTTCCATATTTCTAAAACAGGTTTAAAACTGAGAATAAATTCACCTGCAAGAAGAGAAGGATTTAAAAAAAAAATCAGAAAGTTAAAGGAAAATAAAAGAAGGCAGGAAAATCTGACAAAGCTGTAAGTGTGCAATGGTAATTATCCAGCTTTAATATTAGCCTCAAGCCTATAATTCTCTGGAAAGATGCATAGAAATCCACGGGAAATAGGACTGTACCTGTTCATAGGTTAAAGAACACTGTGATTAGAAATGCAAATGCAGTTTGGATGGAAATCACCATCTCACCTTGCCTGACACTTTCAGTTCTTTCCAAATGTTCCAAGGACCTACGGAAAGAAGCTTTAGTCAAGGAACTACTCAGCTGGAAACAAGAATGGTTCCTTGACACTTCACTACTCATTACTGCCTGCTGGGATGTTGGTACTGAAGGAGGCCTGGATCAGCTGAAGTGCCCTTAGACTTTGGATATTAGCAGTTCCCTGAATTGTTTCTAGCATCTGCTAGAATTTAAAGTATTCCCAAACCCATTCTTTACTGCCCTGGTGTTCTGGCTACCTAGAAGCCAAAAGAGCAGCTATTGTGTTTTAAACAAGTACCAGTCATCTTTGATCCTGATCATTTCCAAAGTATCATGGGTGCAAAACAGCTGTTTCCCCAGTATTTGCCTTTCTAGCAGCAATAATGTATCCCTTTCAAAAATAATTAGCCATTTGGGGAATTGATGGTTTCTATATTTAAGTTTTTGAATCAAATCCATTGTGATTTGCAGAGAGAAGAACATTACACGTTCTGGTAGCTGGATAATAGGATCAGTACGCCGGGGACTTTTCTGTCTGTCCCCACGCACAGATGTTCTTGTGGCAGGAACCACAGGGGGGATAAAAATCATCTGTTTCACAGGAACACCGAGAAATTAATGGGCACAAAGACCTCAAAAACAATGCTCCTAGCACAAGATAATGACCCATTGACAAAACCACATTTTAGGAGATTAAAAAAAAAAAAAAAAGGGGTAACTTGTGGTATTTCTGTCCAGGGATTAGAATGTCCTTGGTTCTGTTCCCAGGGCTCACACTGGTCGTCTGAATGACTGTCAGTCACTTTGCAGCTATATGTCCCAGTTTCCAATTTTACAAATTATTCTAGTCCTTTGTAACACACTCATTGAGATCTGCTGATAAAGTCCTTTTATTCATGGTCATAATTGCAGAGCTTGCATTATTATCTTGTGCATGCACAGATTTACACACACCTCAAAGAATGACAAGTTTTTTTTTTATCCAGGGCTGAGTGTAGTAACTTCCCCTGAATGCATTGCCATGTCCTCCTGTTGATCTGCCACTGTCATTATCTCACATTTTTTATTCATGGGGGACCTAGTTCTGAAAACTGTTATTCTGGTTTACAGGAAGTGTCGCTATTTTAAACAACAAACATCCTAAATTCTGGCTTTACTTTTGATTTCAGTATTAGAGATTGGAGCACCTGTCACTGGGGAGAAGCTGAGAGAGCTGGGACTGCTTGACCTGGAGGAATTAAGGCTCACGGGTGTCTTCCTCATGCACGTAATTACCAGTGGTGCTCAGAGATGGGGTGAGAAGCACTGGTCATGCTGGTCACCGGGGGGAAACTGCTCTGGAAATGGTGCCAGCCGCAAGAGTGTGGGGAAGGGTGAGATCTTGCGAAATGCAGCCCCTGACACCAGCAGAATGACACAAGTTCTGACTGCCTGGCTCCCACTGAAGTTTATTAGGCGGCTGAAAAGCGATAAATTGCTTTGGTGATGTGCAGAGAGGATCAGCATGGATCCAGCCCTTTTTTATTACACAGAAAGTAATTACAAAATCCCACGCCTCTCATTTTCTTAAACCCAGTGCCAGTTTCAGTGTGTGTTTGGGTGGAGCTGTGTTGAATCAATATGTACACTGAGAGAACAGTGTATTGCACCTCATGGACTTGAGAACTGAGAAACTTTAGGAATATTGGTGTTTGCTTCTAATACACACATTTAGGTTGGTTTTTTTTCTTTGTTTTTTGGGGGTTTTTTAGATTTGTATAATTATGTAATTTTTATCTTCCGCACCTTCAAATTAAAAGAAGTATTTGAAGCAATATAAACCCTTTGGACTTTTTTTTCTTTCTTAGATTCTCTTTGAAATTTATGCAATTTTTTGGATGGAAAATGAGTTACATGTACAGAAAGTTAAGATAAATGTTTGCTGTATATAATATGATTAAAGGGAACACAATTTTACTTTTTATAGGGAATCTATATTTTTTATACAATTATATTATTTTTATATAAAGTCACCTTAAATGGGAAGAAAAGTCTCTGGATTCTGAAGTGCTCTTCAACAATTAACTAAATCAGTCAGCACCCTGTAGATCTGTCCTCAAAGACAGATTTGCTCTTCTATAATCTCCCTGTTAATTGCATTATAGTCAGAAATATGGCACAGACAATTTAAGAGACCTGAACATCCACAACACCCACATGGAAACCTTCCAATTTACTTTTTTTTTTTTTTTTCTCCTTTCTCTTGTTTGCCTAAGCCTTTCCTGCCTCACTGCAGGGCTGACTTTTTCAGCCTGTCCTGTCAGGAATAATTGCACAGCTTTAAAGGATTTGCAGAACACTTGCTCAGGATTTGACACCACTATATTAGCTCTGATGACAAACATCACACCCAGACCTTACTTCCAAATAGCCAAACAAACAAGAGCATAAAGACCATTTGCATTCTTCCCACCTGGCTCCCTTCCCCGTGTTTGAATTATTGCTGTGCTCTGTGTTTGTATTAGTTTAGGCACTCAGGCAAGGATTTTATGCCTTTAGTGCAAGAGATCTGAATTTCTTTACATTTACCTAGGCTGGCTATCAATGCTACAAACCAGAGATTTTCTGTCTGGAGAACACTGACCCCAACTCCTGATGGTGGAAGGGAAAGCCCTTGCAGGGATGATGATCAGTGTCTCCTCTGATGCTCTTCCTCCTCTTTCTACCAGGCAGTTTTCACACAGGTTACACAGTCAAATTTAAAGTTGATTTTCCAGGAAGGGGATTAATTTTTCCATCTTGGAAGACAAGTTTCCTAGCCTCTGTCCAGAACTGGTGGACACACAGGAACAGCAAGAGAGATCCTCACAGTCTGAATAATCAGATTTTTTCTAATGCTTTGGATTATTATCTGAATAGATCCCAATCTGAGATGAGGGTGTGTAGGGAGGGTCTAACGATCATGTCTAACTCTTCGATTGCCCAAGCACAGTGAAGTTGACTCTTTTCTGTCTGAGTTGGGGAAGTGCTCATTAGTCAGAGCTGTAGCTGGAGGCAGTGAGCATGGAATTCAGGAGAACCCAAATCAGCCAGGCAGGATTTGTAAGAAAAGGCAATAAACATCTCTTCTATAAACCCTCACATCTGAGCAAAACAGGTGGGGAAAACAAAGCAAACCCTCCTTGGGATGTGTGCAGGAAAGTTAGGTGTGTTTTGCAGGTATGTAAATTCATTTCTGTGTTACAGCCTGCAAATCAGCTGTAATTTACACCTTAGACACCAGACTGCAAATCATCACTAATTCTGGAAAGCTGTTATCATTTTCAGCTGAGCTGTTCGATCAGATAAGATCTGATAAGGCCCCCTGGCCTTGTAGAGATGGAGTGAAGGGGAAAGTGGTTAAACAAGTATTCAGTGATGTGTACAAGTTTGTAGTTTAAATCTCGGCATAGCTTGATTTCTCTGTTTGTCTTTGTGGCCTTAGGTCACAGTGTTCGTATTAAATATTTTTTTAAAAAGACCCCAAAAAAACAATTAAGAGGGAAAATCTTTTACAAGTGCTATACTGAAAAAAAAAAAAAAAAAAAAAAAGAAAAGGGGTAGCAAGGGGAAGAGCCACAAACATCTGTTTTGGAAGCTAATTTAAAATTTAATACACTAAATTTACCTTTTATTTCTATTGCCATAACTATCAAACACACACTGTGCTTCTGATAGAAATGCTTCTAAACTCTAAAAATTGTCCAGAGTGCCTATTATTTTATTTTTGCATGAGTGGTTATAGCAGCATAAATCCTAAATAACAGGAGATACTCAAAGCTACCATTTACCAAACTTAACAACCCATGCTAATTGTTACTTTGAAGCCACCTCCTTGACTTTCTGAAAAATGGCACATAAAATGGGCTGGAAATTACTTTTATTGTCTTTCACACTGCTGTAAAACATGCATGTGTGATTGAGACCAGCAAATAGATTACACTCTTAAGAGCAGGGCAGTGTCACTCAACTTTGATCCATCACGGGCAAAGAAAATTCCACATCCATGGGGGAATTCGGATGCCTGGATGTTGCTCCTCAAGGGATGGAATTTTGGGAGTTGCAGCTCCAGGCTGAGCAGCCCATTGCAGCAGCCTACCACCCCTGAGGATTCTGCACCCCTGAGCCCCTCTTCCTTCTGCACTCAGGGATCAGCATCAGGGATTCAGCATCGAGACCTTCACAAAAAAAGGATAAAATGGATAAATATTTTGTGTATTGGGATCTTAACTGGTTCCTCTTGTTGATTTTTACCTGGTTTTACCTGCTTTATCTTAAATATAAATAGTGAAATGGATTAAATGAATATCAGTCATCCTCACTTCAGTTACACCTAGAAAGACAGAGGCAGACTCTTCAAAGATTTTAACTTCTTTTATTTTCTTTTTTGGTGAAGTTTTTGGTTTGGGTTTTTATATTGACATCTATGGATGGAAAACCTGAATGGGCACATATATGTGGAAAATTACCTTCTTGCCATTAAGCTGCAAACATATATCTTCATTATTATTATTTTTTTTCTTTTTGGATTTCAAGCTTACCCAAATAAAACATGCTAAAACAACATTTAACTTAAAAACAGCAAATGAATATGTTCAGTTTTAGAGCCAAAAGGTGGTTGTGGAGGTACATCCAGGTTGACAAACACTCGTAGAGAATGAAACCCGTGACTCAAGGGGTTTTGCTTTTAGAAAAATGCAGGAAAATGTATTGTGAGTGCCTTTTGATAGTGGAATTTCTCCACGGGCCTCCATCCACAGCTAAAAAATTTCCAGATGTGGTCATTTGCTCTACATCAACAAATTAAAAACCTTTCTCATGCCTCTATCAAAAATAAGTACGGATTTAAAGGTCCATAAAAAAAATTATAAAAAGAGTGGTATTTCAAATACATTTCAGAAGCTGAGGCTTAGCAAAATGCCACATTCTCTCAAACTGTAAAGAAGGCATTTTTGTATGAGGTTAAAAAAATAATTAAGAGGGTTTCCAAATGCCCTCTTGCAGCCATTACAAGTGTTGGAAATGAATGAAAAGTGTCCTTTAATTTGTGTTCTCGTGGGCTGGAAGCTGCCAGGAGAGATCAGGGCCCCTCTCTGCACACGACAAGAGTGGTGCAGAATATGCAATACTTTGTTTTAAAAGATTAGTTCACAGCTTTAACACGAAAAGGCATCTGGTTAAGAGCTCTTGAATCAGAATGTAATCAGCCAGGAAAGGTAATGAGGGAGAGAAAAGAAATATCATTGCTACATTTTATCCACAAAGTCTAAAGTGGTGTTTAGAGCTCCTGCGGATCAGAGCAGCACCGCACCACAATTAGAAAACAATCCTTTCTTTGACTGCAATGAAAAGCTAGAGAAAAGAAAATTTTCTTTTATCAGGACTTTCTGGGAAAAAAGAAAAATAAATCTAGATATTAAGAAAAATAATAGCAGGAAATATTAGGTTTTTTTTGTTGTTGTTGTTGTTGTTGTTGTTGTTGTTGTTGTTGTTTTTGTTTTTGTTTTAATTTCCTAATTTCCTTAAATAATCAATGCTAAGTTCTCTTACTCCTTTCAACACGTAAAAAGCAAACACATCTTTGGAAATTTCTTTTGTCTTTTAGGGAGATGACTTAATTAAAAACTGACCTCCCCAAAAGCTAGCTTCATTGCATAATTTTAAGAGTCATTAACTCAAATATAAGAAAATTTTAATAATTTTTTGTCTTTTTTTTTTTGTCTGACTTCATATATCTCACAGCCTATACAATCACAGCTTTTTTTTTTTTCCCCAATGCTTTATTTTTTTCTAAAACAAATAGTTGAGAAATACAGTCCCTCTTCATCTGAAGTAATCACAAGATATAAGTAGAAAACTTTGTTGATTTTTAATCAGCATCACTCTTACAGAATTGTTCCTTGGTTATAATCCTATGTCATACTTATAATTTCAATATATAAGCACTAATATGTGGCTGCTTATTCCTGTTATTTCTCTGGTTGGCACATTTTAAATATTTAAATGAAAAAAAGGTAGGGGAAAACCCTGGCAGAGTTAATTTTCTCCTTATTATGATATTTAATTATACACCATAATCAACTCACTTCTTGATCTTAAATTAGAAGTGTTAGAGTTCAACTCATTTAGCTTTATGTTTAATTTTTTCCTCAGCTACACAAATTGAACTTTAAGAACTTCCAACTGAAGAGCTTTCTTTTTCCAGTTTGAAATATTACTATTAGAATAACAGTGATTAAGATAATAATAGTTAGAATATAAATGATTCTATTTTTTTTTCTAAACTGTATGAATTTGTCAAATTATCAGAACTGTGGCAGAAGTTCTGGTTCACATCTGTGTTAGCAGCAGGAGAAACCAGCTTGTAGTTATTGACTGCTTTAGTAAGAGAGTGGAGTCCCCAAAGATAACAGCAAAGGAAGCCCTAAATACATCCTAAACAGAGCACAAAAACTGCTGGAGTTGTACTGGAAATTTTAAAAAAGAGGTTTTCACAGACAGAGAGGGATGTGCCCCAGGATGAATTGAACAATTAATAATGGATGTCCATTTCCTCTTGCTGAATGGCTTGTGTATATCTCCATTATTGACTGTGAACGCATTAATAAAGGTGCAATGCCAAGAGCACAGGTAGGCTAAACTTTTCTTCCTGTTAACTTCCCTGCTTCAGAAAATTTTCTCGGCACAGAGACAGGTCTTTTTTAGATTAAAATGAACAGTTTTGTGCCTTTTTAGACCAAAAAAGAACAGTTGTATTTCTCTGGAAGCAGAAGAGCCCCTGGAGTGGTTTGGTTCAGAGGCCACCATAGGGTTTTCAGGAATGCTCTCCACTGGAATGATCCTGTTCTGAGTCAAGTCAGCTCAGCACCAGTAGCAGAACCACTGGGCAAATCCCGAGTCCTTTTGGAAGAGCAGGTATGGGACATAGAAGAGAAGAGAGCCTTCCAAAGCCAGCAAAGAGGAAGGGCCAGCCCAGCCCAGGGTGTTGTTTGTAGGAGCACTTGGCAGCAGATGTCTGCAGGATAATTTTAAATCCAGACGAGCATCTGGTGATGCTTTCCAACAATATTCTTCCATCTCTGAAGCTACTTGCTTCCCAGAGCTTCCCAAATTAAAATGTTTAAAGGCTCTATTTCTACTAGTTGGAGAAGAAGTAGTCAGTGGGGAACGTATCAAAAATGGGGTTGCACTGAGTTTGGAGTTGTTTTCTAAAGCAGCATTGGAATTCTGCCCTCAGGACCTGTCTGGCAATTCCTGGAACAAGTCTGGAAACTGTTTCATGTCAGGTGCAGCAACAGTTCAGGGCAATAGGGAGGGGAAATGCACCTCTCCCAGTCCAGCAAGTGACCCTTGGGCGATGATAGCAAACATTTGTTCATGTAGCACTCTCCTGGTGTACTGACCACACTGCACCAACCTGAGAGCAGCCACCGTGCTGGGAGCCAGGGGGGAAAGAAAGCTGGAGGAATGAGCTCATAGGGATCTCATGAGGATCAAAAGGTTCCATTCTAAGGCCTGCTTCTGGAATAGAATGACTCCTTGCAATGGTTCAGAGGAGGGATGAGAAAAGATCAGGAGAAAATCTGAACAAAGATGAGGACTGTGCCCCTCAGCAAGGGCCAGTGGCTGTTTGGATCACAACCCAGAATCACCCCAGGAAGAAACTGTCCCTTCTCTTCTGTATGGCATTTCTGAGCCCACCCCTGGAGCTGTGGGTACACTTTGGGAGTTTTTCCCACTTTGCAGGGGAAGTGACTGCCTTGTGGGACTGAGAGCACCAAAGGGACCCTGAGCTTCTGGCTGAGGGTGGCTTGGCATACAGATGTCCAGAGACCCTGGACAGGGAGCTGCTAGGCCAGTCAGACTGGCTTTGGAGGACCATTATGAGTGTGCCACGGCTTGGAATTGATGCCATGTGGCTGGCAAGGTTTGCACACAGAGAGGCAGATTCTACCCAGAAACGTGGAGGAGCTGCTTCAGGGAATCCCGGAATGGTTTGGGATGGAAGGGACCTCAAAGTTCATCCAGTTCCCAGTCCCTGCCAGCTCAGAGAAGAGAATACACAGATGATGGTTCAAGCATGATTATCCAGCACTGCATTCTAACAGCAGCCTTTTGAAGGGAAAATGCTTTCACCTCACAGCAGTTCTTGAAATATTCTTTGCTTCATTCCAAGCCTTCATGACAGACTCCATCAATTGCTGCTTGTGGAGGTGATTCCATGGATCCCTTCTAACCCTCATGATTAACCTTTGGTAATGCTGCACACATGCAACACCCATTTCTTTATTCTATCACTGCTTGGTCCTGGTTAAATGTAAAGTATTTTAAGAGCTGGAACAGCTGCTTCATGTACCACACTATTGCTTAAAGATTTACCTCACTCAAGAAGTTAAAGCATCAACATGTCCAAAGCTGTATTTTTTTTCTTTCTTTGACCACATTTTTAGACATGTTTTCTGGTATATTTAATGATTTGCAACTGCTTAGGTGGATTTCACCTAAGGTTTTTGAAGGGGAAAAAGCACTACGTGAAACTCAGCAACGAAGTTTAAGTGATTTAATTAGCTAGACATTGCTCTGCAGGAAAATATCAACAGGAAAAGGCAAGAGTGAAGTGTCATCAGCCCCTGAGACAGCAAGAGGTCACAAATTATCCTTGCTGTCCTTTGAATAAATGACATGACATTTTTCATGGATCATTAACTTTTCTATAGACTGAAAAGAGGATCTTAGTGAAGGGATTTAAGTTCTGCATAACTAGAAGGCTGATTGCATAAAAATGGTGACAAATGTTATAAAAATTGTAGGAAATGTGATCAATGTGTCAAAGCCAAACCACAAAGGGCACAAAACATTTTTCTGACTGTCATGCCCTTTCAATATGTGATGGCAAGTGCTTGGGTTTTTGCTGATGTTGATAAATATCCCTCCTGCTAAAATAAAACGATTGTTAAAAAAAAAAATATACAAGTTGTCTCTTTGAATTGGAAATACCCAAAAAACTTGAGTTTTAATGAAGTACCTTTTTACAAATATGCATTTTTTTCTTACATGAAAGAGTTGAATCCTAATAAAATTGAATACTCTTCACAGCCAACCTAAAATAAAGATAACAGAGCTGTGCGATGAGTTTACTGATGCATCAGCCTCCAGCATATTTGTGCAGGAGTGGAGTGTTGGTGGGAACCACTCTGAGACCAAACAAAGACTTCACACTTGAGAAGTTTTGTGAATCCTGCCAGTCTCCATGGGCTGGGACGCAGCGGGTGCACAAACCGAGAGCAGATTTCAGCTGATGGCTGTGATAAAAGGCACATTGGAAGGGTTTGCAAAACAGGCAATTCCCTGCAGAAACTGCTAATCCCTCTGGAAGCAATGCCACTCTTTTTGTATTAGGCCTCATACATTGTTAATGAAGAAGAGAAACAATTAAATGGGAAAAGGGGACTATTAAAATAACACTTAATTGTGACAAGTTGATAAAGTGTCCCACCAGCTAATCAATACAGCTTCTGGCAGTCTAACAGCCTTATCAATTTTACTAATGTCTGCATATCTGCTAATTTAAGTTCCTGGACTGCATTTACAGAGTACCAGGGGAGAACTTTTTATATTGCAAAGGAGCTGGGATGAAGGGGAACCCAGAGGATGAGAACTTTTCCTTGGTATTTTTAAAAACCATTTGTTTCATTCTGGGTCTTCCCCAGAGGCTGTTTGTGCACTGAACAGGTTCCCCAGGGCAGTGGCAACAGCCCCAGCCTGGCAGAGCTCAGGGAGGATTTGCACAAAATTCTCAAGCACATGGGGTGGGGTTGGGGTTGTCTTGTGCAGGGCCAAGACTTGGACTCAATCCTTGTGGGACCCTTCCAGCTTGGAATGTTCTGTGATACTTCTTCTGTTCCTGATAAGGTTTTACCCTCCATTCTTAGTTTCTTTAAAAAAAAAAAAAAAAAATCTAGATCAAAGCTGAGTGGGAGATTTGATCTCTAATTTACTCCTTTAAAAATAATGTGGTACTATTAAATAAACAAAACTACTACAAAGAAAGCTGCATGTTGGGTACATTGATTATCAGAATAAAAATAAGAAGCTGGAGATAGGCAATGAAAAAGTTGTGCTGTTGCTCACTATCCTTCAATATCAACTGTACCCATGACAAATCATCTTCCGGTCCCACCTCTTGTTTCCACGTTATCAAAGATACCAGAGGTGTCATTTGGTAAAACTGCACATTATTCAATGAAGCTATGTTTAGTTTTATTATTAAATTTGTATTTTCATCAATTATGCATGAATTGTTTGGTCTGGCTAGAGTAATGGACTAAAGTTCAATGCTAAAATTGCTGTTTGGTGTATGTGAGCAGCAGATAGAGTTAATGAAAATGTGACTGATGCCGAGTCCATTTAAACCAGTAAAAGACTCAAGTGAACATCACCTGAGAATTCTTTTTTAGCCTGTGAAATGTTAGGGCAGGCCAAGCATAAGAAACAGACATTTATCCTTTACTCTTATTTTACCAAAGGTCTCTGGAAAACAAAAAAGCAGCTACCTCAGTGTATCAGTGGGAATTATCTGTAGAATTTTTTTTGGAAAAGCATAGAGATTATTATGAAACTTGTTAGGCCAGATTTAATTCCCCTGCAAGTGGAAGACACCCAGCTCTAGCATTAACTTTACATGGTATTTGATAATTCTGTGATGAGGCCACAAAACTCAGCTTCTTCATGTATTCGGCAAACTTTTCATAAGAAATCTTAAATTTACTTCAAGATCAGAGTTTCCCATTTTCACAGTTTCCAACAATGTTTTCTGCTGTGTCTCTAAATGCATAAAATGTTCTCTTGGCCCTTATAGTTAAGAGCAGGAAATAATCTGAATCTGGTCCAAGAATGACATGAGTCATTCCTCAGTTTTCATTAAAAGTGATACTGATGAAGGCAAAATAATTTGCATTGAACCACCTCTCCGAGCTGTAATTTTATTTTATATTGACCACGATTGGAGTATTTCTTACACTGACATGTGCGTAGATGTTTGTGAGAGTTGAGATTTTTCCCCGCTCTGTTTCCTATTGCTCCTCAATGGGGAAATTTTCTCAAATTGCTTAAGTTAATTAAGGCAAACCAGGCACTAAAGGAGTTGTTTCTAACCTGTGCTTAACTTGACCTTTGCCTCTGTCCCAGAGCAGAAAAGAGGCTGATGTGCTCAAAACATTTTTTCCCCAATTTTATGAAAAAAAAATATGACTTCTCTTTACATGTCTACACATTATTTGGTTTAACTCAATTCAATGCAAGGCTTGTTGGAACAAATGCTGACAAAAAAGATATTGAACATATATTAAAATAAAAATATTAAAGCATACAGCAGCTCATCAAAAGAGGTTTCTGGATTAAAATGTCTTGCTAAGGACTGAGGGTAAAATTGTCATTAGTTCTGCAAGAATTTCCAGAATAAATTTGTTACAATTTTCTCACGGAATGAAGCAAAAAAACTTTGTTAATTTATTTCAGTGCACAGCTCTACTATCCCCCTTGACTGATTTTTGTACTCACCAAGCGGAGCAGGAATACAGATAGAGAGACACTGTGAAAATAGGAGAAATCTTGGTGGTGCTTGAGGTGCAAGGAGGAAAATACATTTCCATAACCCACAAGAGAATCTGTTTTCATGGTCATAATCAAAATTGCATTCTTAAATGAGTCGTTTTACAGGAAGAATAATGAAAAAAAAATAAAAATTGAGGAGTCTGAGAAGAAAAATTTCCTAGGATTTAAAAATACTCAGTATTGTTACAACTTTGTCATCTTGACATATAACCCTGGCCAAATGAATGCCAGGGGTGATCTGAGAGACCCCTGCTGTGGTCCCATTTCCTGCCCTTTTCCTATTCCCTCATTTTGACTTCATCCTCTTTCAACTTCCTCTGCTGCAGCTCTGGTACTCATCTGACCTTCAGTGAGCCTTTTCTGTCCACTTGCTGGGCAGAAAACTAGGCCACCAAGGAAAAAAGGAGATAAAGANATTTTAAAAAAACCAAAACCAACCAAAAATTTAAAAAAACCAAAACCAAACCACCAAAACAAACCAGAAATAGGTTTTTTTCTGCTGGTTCAGTATACTCACATTCTGAAGTTTTTAGAAGTTCAAGTCTCTATCCTACTCCAAAGCCTCCAGCATGGAGGCAAGCCATAGTGTAAGGTCTGGGAAGATATTTTGCAACATATAATGTTGGTATTTTTACCCCTTGAGAATTATGACACCTGTTTTTTCTCATATGTCTTTTGGAGTCACCATAAAATTCTCAGCATGCGTTTGGAGAACACACAAAGGGAAACACAAGCAAGCTAAAAAGGAAATGTGGATAAAAATCAAGAAAAGGAATGAAAAGGAGGGGAAAGCACTTCAAGCCAAATACAGGGAGGGGAATGGAAGTGACAAATAACTTCTGAACATTCATTTAGTTTGGAAATATCAGAAAAGACATATGACATCTGTGAGCTTTTGGCCTTTAAGCTTCAAAATAAACCTGGGTTCACCTGGGGAGCAGCCTGAACAAATGTCATTTGCAGCTGGGGGAGGTGACAGAAGGAAAAACTGATGTGCTGGAGTCTGAAAAGGAGTTTTCTCACACAGCTCCTGGTACCTGCACTAAAGTGTTAAAAAAAAAAAAAGGGATTTTAAAGGGGAGGCAAGGACTGATTTTGAAGCATTCAAAATGGAATACAAATAGAGACAAGCAGATATTTTAGTAGTAGTTTGGCAGCTCACTGCATTAGTGGTTAGGCACTCTGTGATTTCCCTATGTATTTGCAGTAAATAAATCACAGCCTGGTATGGGGCAGAACAGGTTTTTCCTCAACTGGCTGGTGGAATGTCTACATTGCCAGACCATGAAAACCTGTGTGACAATACCTGTTTTTCATAATGGCACACTGACAAGCACTACAGATCAATCCCATTTTCTGACTGTGAAATCCATTATTTTGCCTCTGGATTGACCTTTCTAGTTCCCTCATCTCCCTCCTTCCCAACACAAGTTTGTTTTGGTTTGGGTTGTTTGGGTTGGTTAAATTTTTTTAAATGTACCTTTTAGGTGAGTGATTAAATGGAATCTGTTTTCCACAGGACCTGTGGGTTCACTCACATTCCCTCAATGTTTCAGAAATACGAAGTTTTATTCTCTACCAATGTAAATCTCTTTCCATTTGAACAGAGATGTGTATTTAATTCATTGCATGGATTTAAAATATCACCTGTGTTTGGTGTGTTTGGTGCCTTGCTTTTCCTTTCCAACTCCCTTTTGTGTCCTCCAACAGAGCTGGGTGTTAGGGTTGCTGGTACAACCTTTTTCTTTGGCCAAATGATCCTTTCAAGTTTCCTCACTGACTATGAGTAAGGTTGCAATATATACTCACTTTCATCAACTTCATTTTTTCTTTTTACATCAAATCCCATATATAAACGTGTGCAATGAATTCCGACTGTTTGATCCATATTTTTGCTACTTCCCTCCTGTCTTTGTCAGCTTAGGTAGGATTTTTGCCTGGATTTCTGGGGGGGCATTTCCTCTGAGGATTCATCTGACTGAAAGGGCTTGTAGCACTTTCTCTCCTAACCTGTCAGTCTGGCAATTGTTTTTGGGCTTTGGGAATGGCCTTTCTTTCAAATTTCTAGTGCACAAAAGTCTCTCAGGGATGCCACAGCTTATTTACAATGACAAAACAAGTAGCATTATCTAGATAGATAAACAATTTTTTTTCTTTTTTTTTTCTTTTTTTTTTTTCTGCTAGGAACTCAAATCAGGTACTTTCTTTCAAGAAATTATCCCCCAAAGGTAAAATAGAGTTTTATTGCCAATTATGAAGGGAACAGTATCAATTCTCTGCAGTTAACCACTTGCTCCAGACCATCTGTCCTTTTTCAAAGGTTCCTTGGCAAAACATTTCCCTTTGTTTGGCTTTCAGGACACTCAGCTGTGCCCTTGTGCCACAGCAGCTCCCAGCAAGGAAACATCAAGTCACACCCCACTGGGCATTAAAGCCTTTTTGATAATTTCTCTTCTGGAGCCCTGGATCCGTGGGGTTACATCAAAACTTTTTGTGGCCAAAGACATGAGTTTAATTAGCATTTAATTAGTACTCTTAGGAAATGCCTGATAAGGAGAGGTGAAAGGGGGCAGAGATTATACCTAATAGGTAGTAAGAGCAAAGCCACCTCCTCCTGGGAGGAGAGGAATGAGCAGATGTGCCACATCACTTCTCCTTAGGAAAGGAGAGAAAGTCCTGGCCCGTTTTATTGACAAGTACAGAAACAAGAAGTCTGTAAAAGAAACGAAAGTTCTGCAGCCATGGCTTTCTCTCCTCCTTCCAATTTTCATTTTCCCAAGCAGAAATTCCTGTGGCAGTGCTAGCCATGATGTCATAAGCAGCACACAGCTTGGTCTGTGCAATTTTCAGCGTTGCTCTCAAAGCTGTAACCCACGTCTGAGCTGAATGCCAAGCACATTTCTAATAAAATCATGAACAGATGAGTTAGAAGTCTGTGATAAGTGGGAGTCCCTGTAGTTTTTTTCTCTTCCCCCCATGGATGCTTTTTGTAAGCCCACGTCAGGCATTTTGACTGAAAAATCAGTTCTCTATAAATAAAATAAAGGACTGTATTAAGTCAAGTAGGTCCCCTGATGCTACTTGCTTCATTAACACTCTTCCCTGGTCTCCAGTGGATGTTCAACTTCTCCTTGGGGAAAATAAACACCTCTCCAATCTGTTTTTCACCTCTCATTTTTTT
Organism: Regulus satrapa; assembly: GCA_013396955.1. Taxonomy (NCBI): domain Eukaryota; kingdom Metazoa; phylum Chordata; class Aves; order Passeriformes; family Regulidae; genus Regulus; species Regulus satrapa. The sequence goes on along the minus strand of VWZN01020127.1, from coordinate 103,729 downwards.
ATTTATTTACTGATTTCTGGTGAGCCTAAAATGTGCTATCAAGCTTCAGGAGTCTTTATGTTGCGTTTAATTTCCTTCCTAGGTACTTTTCTCTGTTGGATCCTCTGCAACACTGTCAGGGTTTTGTTTTGAGATTAGTACTTTCCTAGCTGAATTGATTCCTTCTGGGGTAAAATAAACTGCACCACAAGCCTTTTTAGAAATGAATAGTGAAGCATCTGTTGTGTTAGTCAAGCCCTACCTGCCCCTCTGCAAGAGCTGGCACTCAGGGGTTTTTCCCTGCTTTTTTCCTGGTTTTGACTGACCTTTTTAAGGGAGAGGTTTCTATTTCAGTTTTGTTGTCAGCCCGAGGTAGGACAAGGGCCACAGACAGGTTAGAAACTGGTTCTGTTAAAAGCTCAGCAAAGAGATGAAACATGATAGCAGCTCCAACCATGACCCGAGGAGTAAAAAACAAAACAAAACATAAAAAACCAGCAACAACAACAAAAAAAAAACCCAAAAAAACCAAAAACAAAAACCCAAAAAAAATCCCCAAAAAATTACAAAAATTACAAAATATATATAAAAGATGCATCTGACAAAATCCAGCAAAGGTCCTGAGCTACTTCAGCAAAGCCTGGGTGTGTTGGCAATTCAGAAGAGGCAATAACCACAGCTCCTGTCCTGCTCTGTGGGTTTCAGATGACAATTTTCTTTGGGCATTATGGCAGGGGTGATTTAGAGGTTGTGGAAGAGTCCTTTGTGGAGAGGGTTTAAATGTGAAACTTTTGGAGTCTGGCCTTAAGAGCCACATAGAAATCAAATTACAGTTAGAGTCAAAGACAATGTGATCAAGTGGAGAAGTGGCTGGCACTCTGCTTGACTCAAAATTTTTAAAATGTATTAGAAATAGGATTAGGGATGAGTCACTGTACATGTTCTTCACAGTAACTACAAAACAGCCCAGCTAAACCCTGATATTCCCATTACACTTCTCTATTCTTTATAGCATCCATTATTCTGGCATTGTAGGTGGACGATTTTCACAACTGATTTGCTAAATGTATATTGCAATGGCGTTGCAAACTTCATTTGCAATTTCTTTTATTGGACTCTATGTGTTTAGTAAATGTTTAGACAGGAAACCCTGCTGTGGTAGCAAACCTGTGGGACTTACTGTAAATGTAAATAGTTTTCAATGTTTGTGAATGCAAATTTCCACGCCATGCATCTATTTCCATAGGTTGAAGTGGTTTAGCTGTGCAGTGTTTTGCCCATTTTCTGAATTTGGGGAACACCAGAGCTCTGTATTCCATATGCTACAGGGACACAGAGGATTTGACACCTTAATATCCACAGTCAAGGTTAGCTCAGTTAGTTATAGTTCACCTGGTGGCCCAGACTGGGGTTCAGTTGCCTAGAGCTGGATTTCTAATGCTCCCTGAGTTGCTCTCAGGACCTACAGAAGAAAGATGCCCTTAAGGTCACTTGGAAGTTTGAAAGGATGCCCAAAGCATAAAAAGGAGGCAGAAGGTGTGGGCAACTAAACGATGCATTAAGAATTCAATGGAAATCTATTAAGTGTTGGCAAACGGCACTAAGAGTGTCTGATCAATTGTTGAAATTCATTTCTTTTCTAATCAATTTTTGAAATTCAGTTAATTTCTTTAGAGGAGCTGAATAATCTTCTGGGAGCCCTGATTGGAGTTTTTGAAACCCCAGACGTGAGACAGAAGATGCAGGAGACCTGTACTCTCCTGGAAAGTAGAGGCAATATTTGGGGGAATAAAAAAGTGTCATCAGACACCATTAATTAGTACAGTTGGGAAAATAAACTTGTGTTTCCTTGGTTTGCTTAAAAAAAAAAAAAAATCTTCACTGCAACTTCAATTAGCGCTTCAACACTCCTGAAAACTAGTGTACATGAAGTGTCCTGATTTTTGCTTTATAGAATCAGCAATACTTTCTTTCAGATCATTCCTTTCATCAAGGACTTCAAAGCCCTTAATGAAAACATATTTTGTTTGTTTACATCGCATAATGGATCATGCCACAGTAAAGCCTGAGTTGACTGATACGCAGCCACAAAATACAACTCCTTATTTTGGCCTTAGTAGCCCAAATATATCATGTGTGCTTCCAGGTTAGCCTCAGTCAAAGAGTCAAAGGCTGCCTCTACCCACTTATTGAAGAAAAACATGAAGAGATGGCAAATGCTAAAAAAAAAAATAAATTATAAACAAAGAAAAAAAAAGCTAAATCGTTAATAAAAGATTATACATTTGTTTATAGTAGAGAATAGTGGAGAAGCAAACAGAAAGGATCCTGATATTTATAATTTTGACTCATTTGCTACCATTTCATAGCAAGTTTTTCCCTTAAGAACATTTATTCAAGATAATTCATGATTAATTGGTATACACTGGCTGCAGATAGCATATGTCTGGAGGAAGATTCCATATTGCATTTCATCAATATCACTTTTTTCACAAGTCTTTTAGTCAGTTTGGTTGAATTAATCTCACTGGCTGAAGACATATAAATATAGTTGTGCAGAGACAGTCAGCTGGGATGTCTCTCATGAAGATACAAAACACAATGAAGACTTTGTTGGGAGTCAGTTTCTCAGTTCTAACCTCATTCCCTGGAATATCTGGTGTATCCACAAGGGCCTCAACAACCAGCAATATTTTCTTAACACATATTACAAAAGTTTGTTGGTTTTTTTTTTTATTTTATTTTTAGCTTCCACGTTTTTAAATCTTCTCTGGGAAACTCAGTCCCATAGCCCCAGTTCTGTGCTACAAAAATGAAGGGGAAAAGGAGCAAGGTCATGATTATTCCCAGTCCTGCCACTGCCAGGCTCCTCAGTGTCCCCTATCCTAAAGGAATACAGATCTAGGAGGTGCAGTGTCTGTGCCTGTGATGGGGAGGGGTAAAAAGAGCACACCCTGAATGGAAATACACTTTTGATTTCCTACTTATGCAAAACCTGAGTCTATTTGGGTTCAAAGAAGACAACCCTCTACTTATGGCTTGGGCTGGCGCAGCTGAAATGTCACATTCACTTCTGGGAGCAGCAGCACTCCTTACAGGAGTGTAAATACCCAGTTATGCATCTGACTTGGAAATTAGACCTCAACACTCTGCTGGAATCATTTTAAGTGACTCAGGTATCCAATAAACCTCTGTACAAAATATTGCTCTGCTAAAGAAATTTCTCTTTTGAGCTTACTCACTCACATCCCTAAGCCAATAGGAAATGCAAACTGATTATTCTCCCTTTGAACCACATGTGCTCTGCTCATTTTCTGCAATAATATAATTCAGAATAAAATAAGGGGAGGAATATAAATTTTCATTGACCACATTAAATTGAACAATGTACATACTTCTGTGGTGTTAGTTTTCATTACAAAGGAAATTGAACTGCACAAGATGGTCATTTGAAGCTCTATAGATTTTTCTGCCCCATAAGCTTCAAAGAATATGTTTGAACGTGTTCATCCTTTCTTTATGTGTTTATAGGTTTGCATTTTTTTAATATATGCACATGTGCAAACATAGACACACAAATAAATGTGCTGCATTTATGAGAAAAACAGACTCCTGATATTTTTATACTAGCTGGAAAGATGCACATGTTTAGCTTTTGTGTATTTCCCCCCATGTTTTTAATTTTTATGTTTTTTCACCATATTCTAGTCAGATCCCTGGGTGCGGGGAGAGGCAGAAAAGAGAGGAAGGAAGGCAATAAATGAAAATAATGAAAACACTGAGTGTCCTAATTAAGATTTATTTAATCCATCTACAAAACAGTATTTAGCATCCTGATGGGAGCAGATTGCTTTCGCATTTGATATGTTTTCCCATTTTTAAATACGAAAAGTGGCACAGTATTAGACCTGAATTATTGCTGCGGGGCTGCGACATTTGGGATTTCAGAGCATGTCTCTTCAGGGGTGGGTTTGCTCCAAAGCCATGGCAAAGAGCCCAGCAAAGGCTGCCCGTGCTGCAGAGCTCCCTGTGCCAGCCCCAGGGGAGGAGTGACCTGTAGGACAGAGGGCTGGGCTACCAAAAGCAGCTCCCACCTGCTGTGTGGAACTGTGTGACCTTGAAGAGTCGCAGGCAGGCAATGAAATGTCAAATTGGACCTGCTGCCCTGGGCCAGACCTTTGGAAAAGTCAGCCCACAGAAACAGGAGGCAGGTGGCAGATTTCCACCTGCTCTGAGACCTTCTACCACCAGCAGATGTTTGGGATTTAGTCTCTTACTGATCATACTAAGGAATGATAAGGAATCATTCCTAAGTATGGAATGATAAGGAATACTGGGGAGAAATTGGGAAGATATTGGGAAGAACTAGACATTGGGAAGAATATCCTAATATTTATTTAGGTACTGGGAAGAAATTCTTTCCTGGGAGGTGGTGAGGCACTGGCAGAGGTTGTCCAGTGAAGCTGTGAGTTCCAGGCCAGGTTGGGTGGGGCTCAGAGGAACCTCATCTAGGGGAAGCAGTCCCTGCCCATGGCAGGGGGTCGGGAAAGAAGGAACTTTCTTTTCCCCTCCAACCCAGACCATTCAGTTGCACTTTTATATCATCATATTATATCCATCCTTGCTAATACCTTTGACAGTGATTCTTTAGGTGAATCACTAAAGAAATCACTCGCAATGCCACTAAGCACTATTTTTTTTCTGGTTTTTTTTTTT
>VWZN01020127.1:77518-98980 GCA_013396955.1 Regulus satrapa | reverse complement strand
TTTTTTTCTAACACCTGCGCCAGGAAACTACCCAAGCTCCCTGTACAGGTCAAGCAGGTAATCCCTGCAAACACAGGCAGGAAAAAGTGTTCTGCAAGTTCATTATCTCAAAGCAATTCCAATTAATAATTTCTGAAGCCTTTCAATATAAGGAACTACATTACCAGAGTGAGTGATTGCCAAGGAAATAATACACGTGACCAGGCAGCCTTGATGCAGAGATATATTCACTGGGAGGTTTAATACATTTTTGACAAAGCTCAGCAGAAATAACTCCACCAGTATCAAGGAATAAAATGAGAAACATAATGATGCTGTTTAAAATGCCAAAGAGCTCTAGGTTAAAAATATGAACCTAAGGCCTGATTCAAAGTAATGAATTTAATACAAAGAGTCATGATGAATGCAGTGATTCTGGAGCAAGGCCCCAGAAGAGCACAGCACCACTATGTAGTGAGCTACAGGCCAGCCCTCTGTACGTTTCCAGCTCATGAACCAATTTCCACCAGGGCTGCCTGGGTCAGTGCCAGGCTGAGCACTGCCCTGAGAGTGGGACAAGTCACTCGGTGCATCTGTCTCTGTCTGACCTTTGGGACAAAAAAACATCTGGAGGGCTCTGGGGCTCATAGGACTTGAACACAAGAGGGAGAAAAAAAAAATTGATCTGTTTTTTTTCTCTCTCTTACTTTCCAGGGTTTTCAGAAATGCTTTTGACAACGACAACAGTTTTGTACTGCTTGAAATGTCCTGTGAGAAACAAACCTACTTCGGAAGGCCTTTATCCTCTAAGGATTCACCAGTCTCAAACATGGGGGTTTTTTTTGTGAGTGATAAGAGCTAAAGAGAGAGAAAAGAGTCACAAGAGAAATGCCAGTACCCCAGGGGAGAGAGGACATGAGGATCCCCTTTGTGCTGCTCTACAAAAGCCCTCACAAAACAGCATATTTTAAGATTTCTGGATACACTGAGGTCTATATTCCTTAAAGTCTGCCTGATCTGCTGTTTGAGGACTACCTGAAAGCTATCCCACACTTATCTAGAGTATGCAGGAACACATTCTTCTTTATGCAAATAACTTATGAGCACAAATCATATCATTTGGTACATTTCCTATACCAAAGACCTGCATTTCAGAATAAATTTGCTCTCTGGCAAGTTCATTTGTGCCATGCACGGCAAAACCTTCTGGGAATCAGATTATGGATTTTCTTTTCCCTTCTGGCAAACAGAGTTCAAAAAGATGGGAACAATAAATTTGGGGTTTTCTGCTAATTGGTTCCATGTTTTCATCATCTGTGGGTGATTTAATTTCTTTCCAAACCTCACACTGCAGAACATGGTTGAAGCTGGGAACCAGGCAGGGAGAACAAGGATTTCATGGCCATGGAACATCAGAGTTTGCAAAGCATGGATAAAATTGGATTCCAAGAAATGGAATTTCTGATCAGGTTGGAAGAACATTTTAAAGGCTGAATATTTGTGATTAATAGCAATCTAATCTAATCCTATTAGCATTATATTTCAGGATTGTTAAGAATAGAGTATCTTGTTAGGAAAATGTTTTTTCAGATGCTGTGTGTAAATTTGCAGATAATAAATTTAACAGATGTCTTCAGGAACTTAAGGTACTTAAATAATTTTAAGAACTAAAAATAAAAATTATAATGACAGAGATATATTTGGTTTATTATCCTTAAGTAAAGATGCACTTATGTAATGCAATTTTATACCTTGTTAGCAAATGTTAATGTATTTTTTAAGTCTTGTTCTTTTATCTCTAAGTTTTTAATAAATTGATTCTTTTCAGTGTAACACAGGTAACAGATGATCTCTCACAGTCATCTGCTTCCCTGCTTTTCCATGCTAATAACTGAGAATTACTGAAGGAAAACCATAATTTCCTATTAGCAGTCTGTGTTAATGAAGAAGGTCTAAAGCACACGTACCACTTAGCTCTTAAATAAATTACAAGCCCTGGGTGTTAAGTGGCTAAATGAGTATTTTTAAACAATATTTGAATAGCACTACTTTTCTACAGCTGCAGGTGTTTACAAAATGCCTGTATTTTACCTGCATTTTTGCACTAATCTCTAAAATAGCGTTTTTAAACAGCTCTTGTCGATATCTCTTGCTTTGTAATCACCAGTAATGATTCACTGAGATTCCCACTGCATTCCCTCCAGCTATACTATGCAAGGAAGCAGTTTTCCAGCTTATTTTTATTTAAGCAGCATTTCAAGCACAGAACTTGAGAAGATTTTTCAGTGGCATTTACGTGTAGAAAAGGGAAGTCGTTGCTTGAAAGAGATGAAAATTTGTTCATCCCTCACCTACCAATGAAACAAAACAATCCCTGCAGGTGGGCTGAGATTCATTTCTTTGTACCCAGAGATAAAGTATTAAAAAACTGCTAAAGAATTTGATAATAAGAAGGAAGGAAAGATCCTTTTATGTGTGACTGGGGATGTTTAACCTCATCACAATTTATTTAAATGTTTTAATGCAATATTTAGTGCCATGGAAAATTCAAGGATCCTGAACTTGGATTCCAGGATTGTGGCATTTTTCATGTAGCTCTTTGGAAATTAAAAATAATGTTAAAGATGCACATTTCTTTTCAATGTGAGAGTTGTATAATTAAATACGGAATGATTTTGTTGTGGTACTGCAGATTAGTGGAGAGATTTGACAGATCTTCTCACACTTAGAAACCCTGAGTCCTCAGAGCTGAAGAGCATCAGAAAAGGCACAGAAATGTGACCCCAGGTGATTGATAGAAAGCATTTAAAAGTCTGGAAAAGAGAATAGTTCCTGAGAGTTGAAAGGTATTTTTTTTACCTGTGCTATTTTGGTTCCATGTTCCTGACAGCACCAAAATAAATGTGACTTTAAAATGAACTCTTATAAGACTTTTCTCCTCCAAGGGACCAAGCTGTGGGACTGATGAACAAACCTCAAACAGAGAGTTTTGAGCTTAAACTCAGACCTCCAAGAATTAGAAGTATAAGCAAATCCTCTGAGTGTCTTTGGAGGTGTAAGAGTATTTACTTCTGTGGGTGAGTATCAGAGCTGCCACCCCCTTTCCTGGTGGGCTGCAGGACTATTTCCAGCACAGCTTAAGTGGCCCCAGATATGACTGTGTGGAATGAGGTTGGCACAACAGCAGCACATCCAAGTTTGGGAGCTCCTAGGTAAAACTTGGAATGTTTTCACACAGCTCTGGTTCTCATTGCCTGCCACAGAATTCCAGCACCATGCTGGAGGGCCCAGACCACTGCTGGTGAGACTCACTAAGAGCCAAACTCCACCCCACAGTCACTTTTCCCTTTGGGATCTCCCAGTGGATCCTGGAGGGCTTCAGGCAAGTTTCCCTCACAAGGATGCTATTTTAGGCTTAGTGTCATAAAACGAGATTGAAGACAATGCATAAAATGGACTAGAATTACTAGAGCTGCCACGGCTGAGATACCTTTCGTGTCTCCTAAAAATTGCTTGGAAATAAACCCAAACTACCCAAGGATATCTTCAGGCTTTTGTGCTAGAATGAGCCTGACACTTACAGATCTTCTGCTGAAAATATTGTTTTATTACCTGACTGAACTTGCTTCTTTTCAAGGAGAAGGCTCTGGAAGATAAGATGTTGGCTGAATGAAAATTTGTTGACCTCAGGATAAGTTATTCCAAGTAGTCCTCATTCCCTCTGAGTAAAGGGCAGCAGTATCAGTGTCTCTCTTCATAGGCCAATTATTTTTGTCTTGCTCCTAGTGACACTTGCTGTCTACCAAAAAAAAAAACCAAAAATCCATGTAGGGTTCCATTGACTTACAAGAGGAAGGAAAAAAAAAATCTGTGCTTTAAAACACAAACCTCATACTCAAAAATCTGGACCTACTGACTTTACAAGTCTGAATTTGTCTCAATATTTTAAAAGGCCGTGCAAAAGATTGTCTGTTGTCCAAAGGCATAACTATTAACTATAAACCAAAAAAAGGCAATCTTATACCACTAAAAGAATCTGGAAGTGAAACATGGAGAAAGCTATGCAAGAGTAGATTAGCTTTTTAAAAGGATTACTATTTTACTTTTCATAATGATTATATTTATATTACAGTGGGGTTTTTTTTTTCCTAATGAAATTACAGACAGACCAAATTAAACATTAAGAAATATACCAAAGCATCAGGCTATGTAGGAACAAGGTGATAATTTCTGTATGTTTGTGTAACACTGAGAGGTGAAATAAAGAAACATATAGTATGCTAATTTTCTTATAGAATTTATATATAATTATATATTATGTATATTCTAGTTATTATAGCTATATTATATTTGCATTAGAAGGCACATTCAGACACAATCCACTGGGCCATTATTCGTGGCCTGGATGGCAGTAGGCATCAGTATGAACGCAATACAATCTTCACTTGGTAGCAAGAACACACTTTTTATGGACAACAATTATATAAAATGGTGAAAAATGTCACCTAGTACAGGCTCCTCCTTCCCGAGCTTTCTCAGGAGCTCTCTGAGGTGCCCCCAGCAGGCAGAACGCTGCTAAGTGGCTCTGGTGAGCAGTTACTGGGGCTCTAATGTGAGCAGAACCAGCTGGGAGGATGGCAGGGATGGGCAGGGAAGGCAGGGATGGCTCATCCATCCCATGGAAGAGAGGGCACAACAGCTCTGAGGGACCCTCACACCTCATCTTCTGCCTTTTCTAGGAAAAGCTGCCATAAATCCGGATTTTCTGAGCAAAGAGAACAGCCTGTGCTTCCCAGAAGGGGAGAGAGGTGGTTTGACAATGGAGAAAATTGTGTCTGATCCTGAGACAGGGGTCAGGTAGGTTTGGGTAACTCCTCTTCCACATTGGCACTGATTATGAAACTGTACGTTGAAAACTCTTCTATCTCTGGGCCCTTAATGTGTCTCACAATAAAGGTTGTTCTCTTTTTCTATCCTTTTTAAGAATATAATGGTGAAAAAACCTGGGTTTTTTAATACATTTTATAAAATATGGTCAGTGTATATTTGACAGTTATTTAAAGTTAATTGTTTGAGCATATGACCCTTATGACTTCCTGATTGGGCCATGTGCATTAAAATAGTGACAATTTGGGGAAATGTTCAAGTTAAAATGATTTTAAAAACAACAAAAAAAACCCCAAAAAAAACTCAAAACAAAATAAAACCCAACACTGATTTAATTCAGTGTTAAAAATGGCCTTTTCCCCCTGAAATCTTAGGGTCTACCTTGAGAACCTGCTCTAGAAACAACTACTGACTGTCTTTTACTTAATACTTCATTGATGTGATCTATCATCAAAAGATGCAAGATCTTTTCAAAAAGAAAGAATCAGAGTAAAATTAATGACTAACTTGAGTTTGAAGGTTTGTTTTGGGGGGGTTTTTTGTTATGGTTTTGGTTTTTTTTCCTCAGCCCAGTTAGTGGATCTGTGTTTAGCAGCTAAAAATATCTGCAGATGGAAACTCGTTAGAAAATTGACAAAAAGTCTCCTGGAAGCTATTTTAATCTCTTCAACAACACCTTCCTCACAATGAACATCTGGAGAGTGCTGTAACATATGCTGTGTTTAATACTGAATTATCCCACGCATTTCAAGAAAGGGAGGAAATGTTAAAATTCTCTATTTCTTTCTCCAGGCTTTGCATACTTCAATAAAAACATTTTTTTTAATATCCTCTTAAGTAAAGTGGCGTTTCCTTTCTCTCTACATTCTCCTTACATCATGGACATATGACATTTGCATGTGCCATGTACTTTAGTGAGCCATTCCATGCCTTGGATTTATTTAATCATCGTTTTATTGGTAAAATCAGCCTTTTAATTTCAGAGCTGGGCTCCCAAGCATCTTTGCTTTCACTTTAATTTCATCTAACTTTCTTTTAAGAGCAATCATTGCCATGCCTACTCATTGAGAGTATTATATGTTGTAGGTGGGGGTTTTTTTATGCACAAAACATGATTTTGGCTTCGTTTCTGTGACCTGATGGTCCTTTGGCTTGACTCTTACAAATACCTGTGTACTCAACTTTTAAAATTCTTGCTATTTGTCATGTTATAGATTTCTACTGAGCTGGGCTTGATCTTCCTGAAGGAAAACACCCCAAGGAGTGCAGCAGAGGGTGTTGGTGTTCCTGCTGTTTTCTCTGGGTAGCTCAATCCCTAGCTGACACTCAACTGCAGTAGGATTCCTATTCAAAGGAAATTTGGGGTGATTTGAGCTTGCCTCTTTTCCAGGAGTAGAAAAAAAAACTGTGGTTTGAATTTCAGCCTCCACTAAACCCATTCCCATTCAGAGTAATTTCAGTTCCAGTGGTGAAATCAAGAGCAGAATTATGCCCAGATTGTCTAGCAAAGAACAGGATGTAATAAAGGCTGGATTTACTTTCAGAAATCCTCTTAGGGCATTGCCTTGGGAAAGATAAGAAAAATAATTTAATTTCATGAACAGTTCAGCAGTTGTAAAATCCCATGCTGTGAGACAGAAAGGAGACTTTTGGAGAAAGGCTTCCTTGGGGCAGCCAGCTGCTGAGGGGCATCAGAGCATCTCACTCGAGCCCCACGTGCAGGCACATCTCAGACCAGTGCTGCACCTCACACTGTGCTATTTTGAAATGAAACATGCTCTTCCCTTGACAAAAACATCATCTATACTTGAGAAATTAGTCCTTTCTTTCCTCATAACAATGAAATACTACTTTTCTTACCAAGAGAGGAATGTTGTGGGGTTTTTTCCTTGTTTATTCAGAATCTGAATCTATAAATTGCAGGTAAACAATATAATTCTGCCTTTTTCTTTTCTTCCGTATCTCTTGAACTGTATATTTCAATGGCTGGAACAAAATTCAATTATTTTTCAAGCCCACTTTTGTGTTTTGCACCTACTAAACTAATTTTCTGCTTTAAGGTATTTTAAATGTATTTTAAAATTAGACAAAAGACGGTGTCTATGAACCTTCAGACCAATTTGAGCTTGTATAATGAGCATAAATCATTCTAATAGAGCAATTTTAAATCAATTATGACACCATTATTTTTGAGCTCATTACTGATTTTATAAATAAACCAGGACACTTTCATCATTATAGCATGTAGATAGCTAGACTGCATTGTGTAGTGGGTGTCATCTTGCATCCCCAAGGCTGTACAGTTTTTACAATATTTGACAACCCTGTGAAGTGCAGTGCAGGTTAACACTGTGGAAAGTGTGTATCATTCCTCCTGAATCACAAGGAACAAGGAAGTTTTTCCACTACTCTCTATTAAGTCATCCTCTTCCCTAATTAATGAGACACTCATTTCTTTACATTATACTTTTCTGCCCTCCCAGTTAGATTTCTATACATCATCTGAAACTTGAGTCTGTGTAGAACATCCCAGCTGAAGACTCAGTTGTCTCATTTGAATTGAGCTTTTTTAGGCATTAATTTTTTGCTTCATTTAAGTCAGCACCTCACACTGAAAAATGAACATGCACCTAGTGAGTGCCAGGAGGAGTGTGAGTGAGTGTCCCAAGGTGTAGATGGGCTGGATGAAGTGGTGAAGTCCAGTTCCTTGTCTCAATATAAATCAGAAACAGGGATTAAAACTGAAAACCCTACTTCCAGGCAAGTACCCCACTAATCTGCATCCCCTCACATCTGTGCTTGCAGGAAAAAAAAAAAAAAAAATTTACCAGGTAAATTTTCATATAATTACAGTGATGTTCTTCAAAAGTCTTTTGTATCTTGGTCTGAAAAAAAAAAAATCAAGTTTTCTACTTCTTTGGACCACCTCTATTCATGTAAATGTGTTGCCCTTGAAAAAAACTTTTCAGATAACCAGTTAATTATTGAAATAAGGTGTTTTTATAAACAACGATGTGGGTTCAGGCTGCCAAAGGAAAGGGGAATGTCGCTGACACAAGGATGATGACACATTTCTGAGCAGACATCCGAGGCCAAAGGCAGGTTAGAAATGAGGAGACAGAGAATGTGAAACTGAGATGCTCCCTGCCAGAAAAGGAGAGTGAGGTGTTGTACGAGGGGAATTTTACTCCAGTGGCCCCTCTTGAGATGTGGTGACCCTGCCATTCTCTTCACCTCATCTTCTCTACCCAGCATGTAATCACAGAGCTGCTCAAAGCAGGTTATGGAAGAAATGCAGAAGCCAGGAGCTGCAAACATGACAGCACTACATTCCCTGACCTCTGCAGTGCCTGTCGGAAACTGTGCCCGTGCTGTTAAATCTCAGAGTGTGTCCCCTGTCCTTGGAACCCAGTGGTGTCTCACGATGGCTAAACTGCCTTCCCTCTTTTGAAAGCAGTGGTGCCTCGTAGGTACTGAATACTAGTAAATATCTCTAGCCATGCTGTCCAGCTCATATTTGGGACAGCATTTGCAGACCCAGGCCAAAGTCATGACAGGGAGCACAGAAGTAATTAAGCATTAGGAGGCACCTTGGGATGGTTTGGAAGGCAGCTCCCTGGCCCTTGTTCCTTCACCACTGTGAGAGAATGAGTGATTTCAAATATTCAGGAGCTCCAGAGCACAAGCACAGGAGGTCAGGTCTGCACACTGGACCAGAAATCACAAATGAGCTGGAAAGTTCCATCTGTCCCCTTTTTAACAATGGACAAACAGCAACAAAAAGAAGTGGTGGTTTGTAAAAGTGACAGAGAGAAAGGAAAGCACAGAGCAAAGGAGCACAGGCTGGAGGCCCCTGGGAAGCTCTCGGCTCACCAACACATCCTCAAGGGATTTTTGCTGGGCTGGGAGAAGGCCAGGCTTTCAGCACCACCTCAGCATGGCATTGGTGACACTGTAAGACAGGGAAGGGCTTCTTTAACACCTCTCTGTGGATTTCCAGGTGAGAGCCAGCTCCACCTCATGCTGGTGTGGTTGTGGCTAACAACCACAGTAACTAACACTGACACTAACTCTGCCCTGTGCCTGTCTTTGGGCAATCTTCCTCTTCAGAGCAGTCTAAATTAGGGGCAGAAACCCTGTAACAGAGGGATTTTACATCACAAGTGCCAGGTGTTGGCCATAGTACTGTGGTACTGAATATCCATGGTGAGGCCACTGAGATCTGCGCAAGGGATTAAGTGATGTAGGAAGTCTCAAGTCTCAGGGTAGGAGACTTGAACTTGATAAAGGGAAGCTGATTGTTAAGAAACAGTCTCTAACAACAGACTGCTTTCAGGCTTCAAACCAAGGTTAGAAACCATGAAATTTCTGCTTGCTATGGCTATACTTGGGTGGGTTTTTTGTTGGTTTTGTTTGTTTGTTTGTTGTTTTGTTTTAAATCATTTAAAAGATGAGGATGTGCTACTTGAACTACATACGTGATGGGGTTGAAGTAAAGATGACCCATCTGCAATGATTTGCGTGACTTGGCATAAGCCTCGTGTCCCATCTGCTCACTCTCTTGCCATTGAAGCTTTTCTAATACGAGGCCCAGTAGCATGAGAAGTTATTGCTAATCTCTAGGAAAAGGGAGTTAAAAGTAGCCCTGGTGAAACTCTTGACCAGCCTAAGACTGGGAGGGCAAGTGAGCTTTTTAGTGAGGGTTGAGCTAAATGGTTTGGCTTTCTGAAAATTTAAGAAAATATGTTGGAATCAGTTAAATCTAATGACATAGATACACAAAAATGCTGCATGGGCTGAGATGATCAAATGTCCAGGTATGGAAAGAGAGGGACTTCTGCTTAAGGAATATATTAATGAGGAAATGTCTAGGAACAATTAATGGCTATTTGAGCATAGAGTGGTCATATTGCCACCTCCAAAGTAATTTGTATCCACAAGGTAGAACTCAAGAGAATTTAGGATCCTGATTGTGTCTGCGTCTTTCCTATTTACCAAATGACACACACTCAATGAGGATTTGAATTCCAGCAGATAGTTCAAAAAAATTCTATAAATAAATAAAGCTTTTCATTAAAAAAAAATATTGTTCCCATGTCTGTTCAACCATAAGCTTATTAACTCAGATTGTCTTTTATCTGAAGCATTTCTCTTCTATGACTGGTGAAGAGTGGAATGGAAAACTTCAAGCCAAAAATGTGCTGAAGGCTGACCTCCATCTTCATACTGATACCTCAATATAAGAAACTTTCATTATCAGCTTCACTTTCAGTTTATACTTAATTGGAATGTTTCAATTAGGTTTTAGAAGGGCACAAAATATTTGAAGCATCAACACTTGAAAGATGCAGTGTGGAAGGGCAGAAGGGAATGTGTTTGTCCTTCCCTTTCCCTTGGTGCAGAAAATGCAGGAGATATGTTTGGAGTGCCCCAGGGTTCTAATACCACATACCAACCCTTTGGAGCTCTTCTGTGTTGTGTGTTCAGCCTCATGGTAAATTTATGCCTTGTGAGAGCTCAATTTATGCTGAGTGCTCCTGCTCTCTGCTGTGCCTTGCACTCTCAGAAACTTTCAGACAATTTCAGAAGAGTTATGACACACAAGGCATGAAATTGGAAACAAAAAGCCACAGCTAAATTGTTTGTAAAGTTACTGCTACAGAGATATAGATCCAAATCTTTTGAAGGCATAACCTGATGGAACCCTTTTTGTCTTCAGTGGAGCAATAATCTCACTGGCTCACAGCAAATTATCCTCTCCCCATTTGAAAGGTAGTGCAGCAGCATAATAAAGGCAGCCAAGGCTGCCTAAAACCTGGGATTCTTCTTCAAAAGTGAACTCAAGAGAGTTTCTGAATGCAGCTCCATGTGGGGTATCCTAGACTCCCTCACAAAACTATTTGAGTCAGCTACAGCTCAGCATGGGGTGTAAAGAAAGCAACTAGAAGGACTGAATTCAGTAAGTATAGGAAGGAAAATTTTTAGATTTAAAAAAAAAAAAAAAAAAAAAAAGTTATTCACATCTCCCTAGTGAGCTCCTAAGAGACAAAGCACTTTGAAGTCTTACATTTCTTCACCTTTATCTCCTCCCCCTTCTTTTATGTACATAGAAGGGTTTGGCTCTGAGGTACAATGTCAAATGAATTTCAGTGCTTTGCAACCAAAGACAGGAGAAGGAAGTTTTTCCTCGGCCTTCTGCTGCGCTTTGAGCCATCTCCAATTGCTCCATTTCTTTTTAAGACTTACTAATCAGAAAAAGAAGCATTTTTGTGTTTGAAGTGTGCTTAAAATGGGATGTTTGAGTGGCACAAAGGCACACCTCACCTGAAGGCTGACTTCAAAAGACACAGAGTGCATCAGGCTCCATGGCCATGTGGAGACATTCAGTGTGGTTTGCATTATGGATCTGACAGTTGTGTTACTGCAATTCCTTGAAACCTCTCTTAATGAAGTTTTTATCCTTTTTTTGGCAATTCATTAAGCATTATTGACACAGAATGATTGCTGGTTATTAGTAGAAAAGTTTCCTTACCTAAAGATCAAGGATGGGATCATTGCTGTCCCCTGCATTCAGCTTGAAGGAGGGATTGTACTTAATGATAACAGCTAGGATTGTTGGATCCCATCTCCTTCAGGTAAGGAACATCCAAAGGAAAAACGTTCATTTTTGAGGAAAAAAACCGCCCTCATCCTGAATTAACCTATTTGATAGCACTGCAATTTTAAACAAGCTCAGAGTCATGATAAGCTCTGACCTGGTGCTTCTTCCTCGGGCAGTTTTCAGTGTCCCATCAGTCACGAGGCAGTGACATTTATTTCCACAGCCTGCACATCCAAGGCTCACCCCTAACACATGTGCAGAGACAAAAGCACCCAAGTCAAGATCCTACTCCTCTGCTATATGACACTGAATTTTCTCCTGCATCTTCCAGACTTTTCTGTTATGCAGAAGTTGGGGTGGGGATTTTTTTCAAGTAGGAGATACCAAACCTTCCTCAAGCCTGCAAGCACAGAAGGGTTGAACGCACATTAGTAAGGATTTAAAGGCAGTCTTTTTAGAGATTTACTTAAAGTCTTGAGAGGTTTGTACAATTTGTAATGAGTACTTTACTTTTTTTTGTCACATTGAAACTGTGACAGTTATGTCAAAGCCAACATGAAGAAATCACTGCAGATGGTCTTCACATCTGTGAGTGAAGTGGGAAAAAATCCACCAAAGGCAGATATTTAATTAGGGAAAATGGTGGGATTATTGTTTTGATGCTCTACAGACACCCAGTACTATGACTTTGGCACTGACTGTGATCATTTTGGGGAGAGAGAGCTAAAAGAATTGTGGGGAAAGTGTCTGATCTCAAAATAACCCAGAATTAAAATTGAAGTGAGGAAAAACTGAAAAATTCTGTGGAGGTTTTTATTACAAAATTTTAAAGTGTCAAAGAAATTAAGAAAAAATAGGTGTATAATTTCAAAGTGTACTTCACATAGTTCACATATTGTTCTCCTTTAATGAGATGTGCATAATATTCAATTTCAGGCATGAAGGCAGTCTAACAGCATAAGAGTAAAAAAAAAATAAAAAAAAAACACCAAAAAAAAACCCAAAAAACCCACCCCAAACTCTGAGGGAAATATTTTTCTTTATTATTATTTAATACAGAAAAATATGCTAATAACAAATTAATATAGAAATCACCTGAAATAATGATTTGTTTCTCTACTCTTATTGAGTGGACAGAGCTCATATTGCTAGTAGAATATTGGTCCTAGAATCATGCTGGCCATAAATGGGCAGGCATTATATGAAAGTGTAAAAGGGAAATTCCCATTTATAACCTAGATGGAAAAAAAGAAAAGATGTTCAGTGGCAAATCCAGGAGAAGAACTCAAATTTTACAGATGCCAGAGAAGGCCTCACATTGTGAGGACAGATACTCACATTGGCAGACACTATAAATCTTTGTTTTGTGTTTACCTTGCTACAGGTTTACTTAAAAATTCAGCTCACATAGACAGTTTTTCTTTTCCTTTTAGCTGTCTCTTTATGTTTATCCTTTCATTAAGTGGTCTACACTTAATTCCATGATTTTCTATATTTTCTTAAAAGCCACTCTGATAATCTTTATATCTATTTAAGCTTTTGTGGAAGAGTAATGCACTTTGTCAATGCAGCAGCCTCATGGGCAGCAGCATTTCAAAGGTATTTGTTAGCAACCTCTCTCTGGCTTCATCCTTCATTTGCTTCTTTCTTCACGAAAAGCTGAATTATATTCAGCATTTCCTCAGTGTAAAGTCTCACATGCCAAGATTGATTCTAACACACCCATTAATGCAATCTATTCCTCAACATATCTTTTTCTTTTCTTCCCTCTTCTCTTTAATTTTCTTCTTTGCTGCTGTTTGACCTCCCACAAAGGCATTACGCCACAGTAGCCTGGATGTCAAATGAAGATAACTTAAACACAAAAAAATCAAAGTCCTCCCTTAAAGAGGTGATTGTGGGGGCAGAAGGAGGGGGAAACAAAGTTTACCTGCTGAAGTTAATTGGCTCACGTAGCTGTGCAAATCAGTGCAGTGATGGCTGGACAGCAGACAGGTAAAACTGCTGCTCAGTCACTCAGAAACTCAAATCTTAAATCAATTTGGACACAGGACTTTGGCCACTTTCCTACCTGAGTTTGCCATTGGCAAAATCTCCTATTAATTCTTTGAAAATAAAATTAGGGAGCGGGAATCTGTGTGTTTTTGAGTGGGTTGGATGAGGAAGAGAAAGAAGTGGGGGAGAAGAAGGTTGTAAACTCCTAAATGGGGCAGGAGCAGCAAATACTGCTGCATTGCAGTTTGGGAAACTCTTGCTTTTTGAGTTCTGGCCCAGTGCAGGGTGATTACGTGCAGTCATTCAAACTCCTTCACTCTGTGTCAGGTAGATCCAGTGCAGACAACGTTAACCCACAGAAATTTACATCAATTATTTTCTATAGGTCATACATACAGATTTTTTTTTTAATTTTATATATTGATATATCGTGTTTCATTATTTTAAATGAAGGAAAGCTACATATCAACATGGAAGGACTATACTGTCAGAAATTTGACATTTCTTTAGCAGTTTTAACAGGTTTGATACATATGGGGTGATTTACTGCAGTCCTAAGTCTACTTCTGTTCTATGTTCTAACCTCCTGACAAATGTGCTTAGCAGTATATACACCAGAATTTTAACAAGTGAGCATTGAAGATTTTACTATTAAAAAAAAAAAAAAATAAAATAGAGAGGCCTTGAATTCAGAAGGATCAAAGGGAAAAGTTAGGATGAAATGGAAAAGAGAAAGAGAAATATGAGTTTGCCTGTGTGGATTAGTTCCTTAATCCTGCACCATCTGCTTTGTTGGTTTCCTTATGTCTGTGTTAGAGCCTGCAACTTGTAGCATGACAATGACTGGCAATGTGGTGTTAAATACCTTTCTAGTGTTGCAATTACAGTTTATATTGAGGTGTAAATTAAACAGCATAAAATCAGGTCTTTGAAGGACATAATTTTAAAAAATAATTTTAAGCAGTCAGTAAAAGGTATATTTTATAGCAGCTCTTTCTGTCGCTGCCCTTTGATTACTCAAATTGTGCTAATTTTTAAATTATTCTAACAGTCTCCATGCCTCTTTTGCATCAGATTTAAATCAAGCCTTAAATTTCCTGAGGTGTGGCCTAACACTGAATTAAAAGAGGATGCAGAGTGGCTAATTCTCTGCAGGAGTGATATTATTTTGCAAAGACAATTCCCGCACCTTGTACTCAAGCAGAGATGGGAATGAGAATTTCAAAAGCATCAAGAGCTGATATTCAGTGAGAGATGTGCAGCTAACTCCTTTAATTTCTTTTGGCTTCCTTGCTTTAACCCAATTTTATTTCACATTTTGTAATACATAACTGATGTTCCAGAAAGATTATCCAAGTGTTTTGTAGCTACAGATACTCAGCGATGCCTTCATGAGGACAGACCTGAGAATTGTCGGGGATCATTCACTTCCTCAAGGGCTGAGAAGCGCCACTTGGGGTAATTTCCTTTCTGTGGTGGGTTTGGTGACAGTTGCTTATTCATAAAGGAAATAAAGCTGGAAATTATAGCGCAATTTCAAAGCCCAGCTCTCTCCATACAAAGCAGAAGATCAAAAAACATTCAGGTTGTCATGTGAATTTATCAAGGCTAAAGTAAAGAGAGATTCGTGTTATGTCTTTATAATTTCTCTGTTCTGTTCCTCTGAAGCTGAAATGAAAGGCGTGCGGAGGACGAGGCTTCCTCCTATTGTACCTGCCAGGCTCCCTTTGCGAGGATCCCACTGGGATCCAGCAGTATGAGGATGTTTCAGAGAGGGGTTTCCCCTCCAGAGAGGGGTGGAGTCCCTGCAGGAGTGGGCAGGATGGGGCACAGGATGAAGAGAGAGGCACAGTGAGGCCAGAGTTGGGACAAAGCTGATGGCTGCTCCTTCGCTGCTGGTGGTGGAGTGAAATCAGGATCCTGTAAGTACCCACCAGACAGCACGTGGAATGTGGTAGAGCATGCACATTTTGTCTCACATCTTCTTGCTCCATAGGACGGAAATTCTGTAGCTCATTTTTTAATCAATAGAGAACTTTTCCTGTCATTTTTTTCCTCACCCTGTTACTGTGCATGGGAGAAGTTTTGGTAAACATCTACAGATGCAGCTCCAGAGTGAAGCCAGGGGTAAGAGCAGGCCAGGCACTCCTCAGGAGGCTGTTCCCTCATACAATCTCTAAACCACGGCCACAAAATACTGAAAATTCCCTTGCACCAATCAGTCTGAAGCTCATTTAATTGGCACAGGTGAGAACCCCGACGTCACTGAAAGCAGTTCAGTTATTTTCATTGCGATTCACTGAGGTTTCTCAAAGTCACATTGTCTTTTCTTAGAGTAACCTGTTTGCTGCAATCAAATACCTGATTGCAGGCAAAAGACACTGGATATCAAAAGAAAAAAAAAAAATTTCGGTGGCATAAATGCTAATTCAAAAAAACCCTGATATTTCCAGAGCTACCAGACCAGAGTGATAATGTGAGTGGTATTCTTGGCTTGTTGACAGAGGTGTTGTTCCTTCACTAGAAATGTATTTAGGAACATGAAGATCAGCGCCAAAGGGAGAAAAGATGCAGAAATAGCTTTAAACAACCATGAGAACATTGCGGCAATGAGTGCTCTCCAATAAGGGACTACTCTTTATTAACCATGGAAAGAGCAGAATCAGTGAACAATGAACCAATAAATGAGATAATCAGTGAAAAAAACTGGAGGAAATATCACAAAGAGATGCTGGGCATTTCTATCAGCTCAGGGAAAAACAGTCTCATGACCCTCCTGGGAAGAGATTTCTCCTTTTTCATACCAACACCTGTCCCAGCATCACAGCAGCTCATGTGGGAAATCAGATTTCAGACTCCCAAGGCTCTTTGCATGGTATTCAATGGATGTTTAGAAAATTTGGAACAATTAATCTACTGAGAAAAATTTAAGACACCTTCCTTCTCATTCTTGTCCTCATCCTCTTATATTTTCAACATTCAAACATTTTCAAGGTTTCCCAGCAAAATCTGAGCACCAGGTTTTATTTTAATGGAACAGTCCTTGAATTTAGATTGCAGGTAGCTAACATAATAAATATGCCCAGGAAACCTTTAAAAATAAAAATAAAAATAAAAAAGAGATGGAGTTTAAGAAATTATACCCTGAAGGTTTTGTTATAGTGTTCACTGCTGCAATGTTCTTGGATTTGATGAATACCAGCCCCAGGAGCTGGTCAGACAACCCACTGTATATTCATTTTGTGAGAGCTGGTAATTGAGAGTTCTATCAAAAAATAAGGCAAGGAATTGCCATTAATTGTGTCTTAACTGCTATATAAAAAATGGAACAGCAAATGCTTTTGTAAAATACTTCTTCTGGAGGAGGGATTTAAAAAATAAAAAAAAAAAAAGGAAAAAGAACCTATTTCAAACATCATCCATAGAAATATTTACTTAGAGGGAGAAAGAATTCGGTTTTCTTTTGCAAATTTTTTATTCCAATTTTCCATGTGCTGTAAATTCCACTGGAAAAGAGAAATTTCACTGACACATTTGACTCCTCAAAATAAATCTGTGGTATGAGAACTGAGATAATCTGCATCTATAACTACACATTTTTTATATGTCATTTAGTAAAAGGAATGAAATAGTACTTTGGCTGACTTCTTGGACTAATGTAGAGAGTAGCAACTGCAGCAAACAGAGCTGAATTGCAACTGTGTAAAAATGAATGAGAGAAATGGATGAATCCAATCAAAGCAGAATGAGGTTAATTCAGATAAATTTGAAGTACTTTGCTTGTGAGAGAAAAAATTTAAGTCATTAAGGAAAAGATTCGTTGTAAAATTATAAAGACTCTACAGCATTTTAACTACATTTATAATGACTAGCAAGGACAGATGACTAAGTCTAGAATAAGAAACCAGCTCTTTGGAGTCCTTAAATATCTTCCTCAAATAATTATTCTATCTGTTTCAAGAATGGATGAACAAATCTCAGTGCACTGAAAAGGGGCACTGCAAGAGAGCTGCTTCTCATTACTTAATCTTGGGGAAAAAACCTGAGAATTTCTCAGTGCTGCCTGGCAGTGAGAATTTGTCATTGCTGAGATGCAAAAAATACACAGCAACACATGTCCCAGAACGTGAGGAAGGGATTATTGACCTGTGTGAATGCACCACAAATGGCATCTTTTCTGTTCAAATTCACCTGCAGCCAATTTTCCTTGCTACAATAAGGTATTGTTGTCTTCTGAGTGGTGGTAATTTCTTGTCTGCCCTCTCACACCCTCTGAAGAGGTGAGTGCTACAACATAGCCAAGAAATGGCTGTAAATTTCATTTGTCATGAAAGATGGTTGGACTCAATCATGGGATTTTGCCTCCTTTGTCCTCATAAAAAGTCCATACAGATACAGTGGCTCAAATAAGCCAGAAGTAAAACAGCTTATCTCTGAGAGCACAAGAAATGTGTTTCTGATAAGAGCAGCAGCTCTTCTGGTCCAGGACTGTGCAATATGACAGACTCTTTGGTGGTCTGCTCTCTTCTGACATGTGCTTCTCCAGCTGATTTGTCACATTAGAAACTGCATCCAAGTCCATTTCATTCAGCCTCTGCTGTTCACAAAGCTTTCCTAAACCTAAAAATACTGTTTTTATAACTTTCTGTACCAAAAAAAGGAAAAAAGAAAAAAAAATTCACTACCTGCTGAGTCAAGAAGTCCTAAAATCAATATCCTACTGATTTTACTGAAAACCCATTTGTCTTCTTTTTACACTGTCCAGAAACAGGGACTTCTGCTCATAGTCTAAATGCCTCTCTATTGGAACCCTGGGCACAGAGAATTTCAGGATTTTTGTTCTGGCAAGCACTGACCCCCAGGAGAGCACTGCACTGACCTGAGGCAGTGGAGAAGGCTCCAAAATTGAGTGATGGAACTGAAATTATGGGTGTGTAGTTTGGATAGAAATGTATAATATCATACAGTGGAAAACTTAGAGTTTTAAGGTTCTGAGATATAGTAATATATATAAAGCAAGATGGAGGTTTTAGGGTATAGCCTTGTCCTTCTTTTTCACCTTCTTCTTCCTGGGTTTGGGTGATATTGTGTGATTGGATGGAAAAGTCCACAATGCAGGCCACAGGTGGTTGGTTATTNGAAGGGTGTGAGATCACAGGGTGGAAAACTTAGAGTTTAAGTTTTGAGATATAGTAATATATATAAAGCTAGATGGAGGTTTTAGGGTATAGCCTTGTCCTTCTTTTTCACCTTCTTCTTCCTGGGTTTGGGTGATATTGTGTGATTGGATGGAAAAGTCCACAATGCAGGCCACAGGTGGTTGGTTATTGGTTAGAAGTAAAAACAAGTTAGATGGTATTAGATAATTGGTTAATTTATGCTTAAAAGGCCTTGTAGAGGGAGACCTTGAGCTCAATTTTTATTTTGTTAGTTTTTGTGCCAAAGAACTCTTGTTCTGTGAGACTGTAATACAGGAAAGTATTAATAAACATCTGAGTCTGAACAAGAAATTTAATCTCTCCCTCTTTAATCCCAACCACGGAAGAAGCAGAGAAATAAAAAAGCTACACCTCTCCACTTCTGAAGTTACCTTCATTTCTAATGGACATAGCAGCAGCTGTGGGTTTTATTCTTGTCTCAAAATGAAGTTTAAGAAGTACCAGTGACAGGTGACAACCTGTCAGCATGTCCACTCCTGTGGGCTGTAGGATGACACATTTCGCTGACATGACAGTCTGCCAAAATTCTTATTAAAGCCACACATGCACTAAAACAATGAAGGAGAAGGCAGCTGAAACAGCTCCTTTCCACTTTGCATCTGCAAAGGGACAGGGATTCTTCAGGAAAGAAAACAAACACAGAAACCCAAAAAGAATTAGTGTGTGATCATACTGAATAGCTCCTCCATAATGCAGTTTCTAATTTCAAATGATTGATTGAGCAATAGAGCCAGTGTGAAATTTGTTGACAGAATCATTTGCTTTTTGACACCACAATTCCATCAAAATGGAAATTATTCAAAAAATAAAGTCTTTTTTCCTTTGACTTTTTGGGATGGAGGGAAGAGAGAAATATCCCATTTTTACTTTTTCAAAGCTAAACTTTTATATGTTTTTTTCCTATCACATGTGATAATATACAAGACAATGTACAAGTGACAAAACTGATGGAACAACAAATGTACTTCCACAGAAGATTTTCAAATTTATAGAACATACCACAATTACATTTTAAAACCTGGTGCAGCTCCAATTTTATATCCTTTACATTATTTTTTTATCTTCTCTGTGTAGATATGTTTCTATATATAAATGGGATGGGGAAAGGGACTAATTACAAAGCTCAAGATGGTCTTTGTTCTGTTGTTTGTTTTGTTTTTAATTCCATCACGTGGCACTGGAAATGTTAAATTATTTGGAGATGTCACCCAGGGCAGTCTGTTTCAATTTTTTGGTAACAATAGCAGCAATAGTGGCAAACATTACTGTGGCCAGCCTAAGTAAAAGGCCATGGGCAGAGACACCTTCCACTTTCCCAGGTAGTTCCAAGGCCTGTCCAGCCTGGCTTGGGACACTTCCAGGGATCCAGGAGGAATCCATCATTAGCTGCCAGCCCAAAAACTCAATCTTTTTGTTCAGGCAGATGATTCTTCCCAGGACTCTTTCATACGTTCATTATATAAAGCATATTTGTGTGTGTGTGTGTAAATGTCAGAATACAGAAAATACACCATCTTTCATACAGGGAATTCCATACTTTCACTTTATTTTTGTTCAACACTAGTCTCACAGCAACTGCTGCTCTCTGCAGGACATGGGATTTGTCAGGATTGCAATAAAAGCAGCTTCACTGCTGTCAATGCTGTTCTTTTGGGCTGTTCACCAGTGTCAGTGCTAATCTTATTTCACAGAAAATAAGCAAAATCTTGTCTTGTGCTAAAGACTCGATCATATTTATCACCTGCAAGACACAGCCCTGACACTTATCCCAAAAATGTGTGAGCACATTGTCACAAAGCTACAGCCACAGGGACAGTGCAAGGTTTAAATATATAAGTTGGGGGGTTTTTGTTCTTTCATTTTTTTTTTTCTCCCTTTATAGGACACTCAAAATGATACAAAACAATGACAAATCTCATCTATATAAATATATTTATGCAAGTATGTCTGTTCATAGTTTCATTGCACCCACCATTATCAAAAGTCTTCATTTTCTCTGTGTTGTCTGGTAGACCTAAATTAATTTGAAAGAGATTTTGCAAAATAAATATGCAAATATACTTCACCAAAAAGGAAGGCAGCAACCTCTAACTAGTCTGTTACAGCCTTTGACACTCTTTAGAAATGAGTGATACTAACTGTTCTAATATATATCAATGTGTCCTTATCTCTTTCTTTAATATTCATAATACTTCGTCTCATTCATCTGTCTCATCTCTATTCTGCATAGATCACACATTTTAATGGTAATACACCATGAATCATCCGTGGTGGTCCCCTTTTCTGCTCTCCCCAGGACCCTTCACTGACCCCATTTCTGCTTCTGAGGAAACTGATTTGCATGTGCAGCAGCTGCTGACCCCGCTGGCGTTCAGGCTTTTAGCACAACCCAAGTGCTGGTTTATCTTTATATCTGGGGCAGTAATTTCATGCAGTGGTTTCTCAAACAGCTGGCTCATCTCTGCAGGGCAGACAGCTGGAAATGAAACCATTAGTGCTGAGGGGTGAAATATAAAGCATGCAGATAAAGCCCTTAGAATTTCAGCTCCTTGACTAACCTAGCCTTGACCTTTCCTCCTGGAGGATCAATCCCTTTTAGGTAACAAAGGAACCAACAGAAGCCCTCAATGCCAAATTCAATGATTCCAATGTTCTTGATTTATTTAAATTAATGAACATTTCTTCAAAGACCCCACTTTGCCCTATGAATTCAGTAAGTTACAGCCAGCAGCCAGAATAAGAACCAAGTCCTTTGATTGGAGGTTTTTTGTTTTTTTTTTT
>VWZN01020127.1:58582-77482 GCA_013396955.1 Regulus satrapa | reverse complement strand
TTTTTTTTTTTTTTTTTTGCATTAAATCTCAGGGACCAGAAGAGCATTTCATGACACCTGAAGAAGATGTACAGAGTCTAACAGAAGCAAATCAAAGATTCCAGGGTTTTAATTGTCAAGAATAAACATCTTGTAAAAGAAAAAGAACAAAAATCCATAAAAATATGAAGGTAGCATGTGGAATTTATATTCCCTTTTATCATGGCATACACATGTGGTACTGCTCTTTCTAGCTTACCAAGCACATGTTAGCAGCAGACGGGTTTAGGCACCATTCCCCATTCCAGGTCTTCTTCCTAAGTGTTCAATCTTTCTGCCTCTCAGACAACACTTCAGGTTCCTGGATGAGTCAATTTGCCAGGCTATAAATATGTGAGTGGTCCACTAGGTAGGATGGCTCCCAGCTGAAAACACAAAGCCAAAGGAGTAAAGAGAGAGGGAAATGAGCACAAGAGGTGGATTGAACAATAAAGTACATTTTAGACTTGCCAGGAGTGTGGGAAAGATATTTTTTTCTTTGTTCATAAGTGAAAAGGAAATACTATTTTTATTTGTCTTGCAGTGATGGAAAAAAAATTGCCCTTTTCTAATTTCTCCAGTATCCTCTCCTTCTGCTTTGCTTACCCTTAATTACATTAACATCTACTGAAAGCAGGCTGTCATCCAAAAAATAAAAATGGCCACTGAGTATCATAATTTGCACTATTTTAAAAAGAGACTCTGTGGGAATAAATCTCTCAAATATGTTTCATGTAAAAGTCTGAATAAAAGGTACAGAGCTGGATGTGTGAATGTGCATGAGCATACATACACCCATTATCTAATGAATGCCTCTGTTTTTCTTCAGCTGGTTTGCACAAAAGATTCTCAAAGTGAACTTGATGCCTCCAAAGGGTCTTGAATGGCTTCATGTCTTTATAATTTAATTTTATTTCCCTTAATACTGGCCAAAAAATAACATTGCCTTAGGTGAAATAGCGAGACTCTTACTTTGGGCTCAAAGCTCATGTAGGTGCTTAGGAACATGGTTCAGGGGTGAACTTGGCAGTGCCAGTTAATGGTTGGACTGGAGGATCTTAGAGCTCTTTTTCAACCTTAATGACTCCGTGATTTTCTGGACACAGATTTGAGTAGGGGGAGTTTTGGAGATATCCATTCCTCCAACACCACCCCTATTTGTGCTCTGCTCTCTGAAACCACAGTTGCTCCTTTCATGGAACACTTTCCAACAAATCTGTAAGAGCTGGAGAAAGGACCTCACAAACCAGGGGAGCACAGCAGCATCACTTCTCCCATTCTACCAGGGAAGAGGGACATGCAGACACGTGCTGGAGTAAATGGGAATACAGCCCCCAATAATTTCTTCTTTCCCCCCTTTAACTGCAGTGGCTGCAGGGCTGCCTGTTCTCAGGGTTCTCATTTCTCCCCTGTCTCTTAAAGCACAATTCTGGTTGATATAAAGCATATAAGCAGTCTCCAAGCTGGTGCTGGCCTTTGTAGCTCATCTGCTGCGGCGCCTTTTTCACCCTGTTAATGTTGGCTGGCCCAACTGCAAAGGTCAATGAGCAAATAGAGGAGCTTTCCTTACCTCGGGCAGGAGAGCTCATGCATTAAAATCCAGAGTACTGGGGTTCAATGTCTGCTGTCTGGCAGTTCAGCCACGAGCACATCAGAACACCTGAACCCCTTCCTCTGCAGGGATGGCTTTCAATAATGATATAGTCCTGACTTGAAAGTCTCAGGGCCAAAGCCTATTCCTCTTAAATTCGGTGTCAAGGATCCTATTGATTTAAAGGGATTGCTTTTCAGCCATCAAACAAGAAATATATGCCTTTTCTGACAGGAAGAAATATAGGCTAGGACAGGAACAGGAAGGGGAAGAATCCAGGATTTCAGGCATTCAGTAATGTGTGCTGGATCCACCTTTGTTATTTGAATGTCACAGAAATGTTGTTTATTCCTTAAAGTGCAAATCCCCTCAAGGTGAAGTGCAAGCATATCTATAATTGTAATTTCTCTTGACTGTAGGAAGCTTTTTCCCATTTCATTTTTTCAATAGTAAAGAAGCTGACTGTAGTATAAGACTTACAAGGCACAAATTTTCTGGGTGCTTTCCAAAACTTTGTCTAAGTGTTGTAAACAGGGAGAATAAAACAGAGGTGGAATTAAATTGAGATGGAATAAAAAATAGATTCAAATGATATTTTTGAATACATATGCAAAAATTTTGTGTGTGCTTGTATGTATAGAAGAATTCTAACCCTGAGTTCAGTGAGACTGCTTGATTCAATAAATTCATGTGAGAATTATTTTGCAGAATCAGATTCTCAGTCTGAACTCTGTGAGGCAGGGACGTGTCCTCACAATTCTTGCCTGTGCAGAGGCTAACAGTATTTGAGTATTATAGAAATAATAATTCACCACAAAGATTAACTGACTCCTGTTAAGGATCCCACTTTCTATTCAATGAGTGACTGACATTTAGTAGTGATGAATTTAAAACACTTGAGATAAAATCAATTTACTACTTGTAAAATTTTTAATTCAATTGCCCCTCAGGTCCACCAAATTCTTGTCATGTGGTCAACTTTGTGGATGTGGGTTTTTTTTTTTTCAATGGAGGGGATATCCATAAGGACTGTTTTGTAATTTATAAATTACTTCTAATTTCAATATGCTTTTCGTAAGTATGCATTGCATATTTGGTAACAATGCTGAGGTGAGGAAGGATGAAAAAAAATGATGGAACAGTTAAAAAACTTTCATGCCTAGAAGTTAGGGATATAGGAAGACCAATTTCCTAACTGTGCTGAAAAGCTTCTTCCTTTTTTTATAATTCTCATTTATACTCCAAGATTGCAGGTCTGAAGGAGCTGATCAGAAGCTGGAATGTTTTGCTTTGTGTTCATCTTAGTCACAAGTCAATTGATAAATCACAAATTTAGACAACCCTAAAGCAAAGGAATGAAGCAGGTACGACAGAAAAAATGTACTGTGATTCTCTGTCAGGGCATCACTTTGTCTCTGGGTCAGAGTTTGGGCCCCTCTCCAACCTTACAGTGACAGTTCTGCTTTGTACAGAGAAAAATGTTTCTTCATTTAAAGAGTCTAAATTTAGCCCAAGTTAAGACTTAATATTGTTGAAACAGGAATTAAAAAGTGCTGAGTAAGACATTGTTAAAATATTTTAGTAACACAAAGCATAGGTATCAGACAATAATGTCCATACCTTGAGGATTTCACCCTAAGGAGCATTGGGCTAAAGTCCCACAGGGACAATTTGATAGAGGAATTTGTCTTTCTCATTGTCAAGGAGCTGTCCTATTTAATGAAATTTATTTTCCTATTATAACTCACAGTATTTGTTCTTAATTCAATTATTTCCTGTAAATATTTACTTCCTGCCCAGCTTGACTGGATGTGGACATCACCCTTTCTCTCCTTCAAGTCTTCTAGGTCCAACATGCAGACACCTGAACCCTAAACCAAATTAACTCAGTAACACATTACAGGCACTGAGAGACCTAAAGATAGACCCAAACGGATCATGTGTGATTACAGGCAATGCTCTGACACAAACCTTTCAAGTGTTGTACCAAGAAAGACAGGCTGGAAATAGGAGGATAATTAGGCTCTTTCTTTAGCATGAGCACATTTCTGCAGTGCTGGAGTAATTGCAGCCCTGCTGTGATATGCAGAAACTTTCTCCGAAGGCAGAAAAAGGCTTTGGAAATTGTAGCCATTCAAGAGATCACTGGGTCTCTATTTCTGTTGAATTTTTAGGAATTATAAGTAAATATAAGTTTTAGGCAAGCTTGCAAAAATTAATATAGTGTCTGAGATTTGCAAATATTGCTCAGACTTATTTCCCCATCAGGGTTGTTTTCTGCCAGCAGTTTTATAGTGTTAAAAGTTGTGGTTTGCACAACAGTTATGGCATACTAGGAACCACTAGGAGGTTTCTCCCAGAAAGTTACACAGGTATAAAACAAACCCCGGAGTCTCTGAAATTCATGAGATTCACCAGAACTGAAGTATTTATCCACATCTGTGGGTTTGGGCAATGCTGGCTGGCTTCATCTCACACAACTTGAGGGAGCTAAACATTAGAAATAAAAGTTGCTCATTCAGAGTTTGCTCAGATGCCAAGATGAATATCACTACAAGATCAACTGTCTCTCCTCATTGATTACTGAGAGATTTAAGAATTCTTTGCTCAGAGAGGCTCCCAGGCCAGGTTGGGGGAGGCTCTGAGACCCCTGGTCTAGTGAAAGGTGTTCCTGCCAAGGGAAAGAGGTTGGAACCAGATGATTTTTGAAGTTTTCTTCCAACCCAAACCATTCCAGGATTCTATGATACCAGCATTCTCTTTTTAGTAAAAAAAAAAATCCCACAAATAAGAGTCCACAGGGTATGTCCTAAAACTTCACTGGTCAACACTGTAGAAAATGTTTCTGTGTCCTAAATGAAAAGAAAAAGGGGAAAAGTGTAACACCCCTAAACTCTGGTGTTTGCAGATGTCACAGGTAGAACTGAAGGATCCTGTTGTGTCTTAAAATTCCATCTCTAGAGTTAATAACCTGAGTTTGATTCTTAAGACACTTGCTTTGACATAAGAAAAGCAATGTAGTCATACAGATCTGAATTTTTTCAGATCAAAATTAGGACTCCATAGATTTACTAAATGATTCAAAAATATTCCTTTTGTAAAAAAAAAATTAAAAAAAAAACAAACAAAAAAACCAAACCAAACAACAACAAAAATAAACCAAACCAAAACAACAACAAAAAACCCTAGTAGATAAAACAACAGTCTTGAAACAAGGCCTTGAAAATAAGCAAAATGTGGCCTGTGTGTACATATTAGTATAATTTTATGCTCCATTTCCAACATAGATATTACAATAATATTTCACACAAATTATAGGTCAATTTTCACAAGATGCTGCCCTAAAGGTGCATGAAATTGCATTAGGAGGGGAAATTCACATCATACTTGGCAATCACAATTGAACAGAAAAGTAATGTTTTAGTAACCTCACAGCTTTGCAAGGGATGGTGGGTTTCATGATGTAAAACTAATGTTCCACCAGGATGCACCAGCTGTAATTAAAATGGTTTGCATTGTTTCTCAGTCTGTACACCCTTCTATGAATGCTAACACAGGCACCTGCCTTACCAGGGTTTATACACTTTTGTTATATTTAAATTTTCCATGCCAAAACACTTCTTCCAATGTTATTCCGCTGTAGCTTTTTTTGAGCTGGGAAAAAAAAATATAAGAGGGAGAAAAACATGAAGAGCAGGCCAGGACAAATTCCTAGATTGCTGGCCCATGGAATGGACAGTCAGTGCTCCTTCCAGGGCCCAAATTCACCTGGCCAGAATCCCCGTGCTCTACACTTCTCATCCTCTGACTCCACGATTCCTCGTGGGCTTAATTAGAGAGAAATATTAGTCCCAAGGATTGAGATAGAATTAAGAGCAGATGATTTCTGACTCAATTTCATTTCTTTGATTTTTTTTTTTTTTTTTTTAACCCAGAATACACATTTTTGGGCAGCTGATCTATACCAACACTTTTTGTATTCCTTTTGTCAAGAAAATTTTCCTCCAGTTTGCTATTGTTTGGTAGTATTGTTTGGTAGGTGTCCTAAAGAGCAGCTGGAACCTGATTCTGTGATAGATTTATCCTTATATTTGTCTGCTTACTATATTACAACTGATCTTGAAAGGTCTATTTAATGAAGGTCTATATAATTAACAGGGCAAATGAATGAAGAAGGGGAAATTCCTGAGCTTTGTGGCTCAGTAGCTGAAAGAACTTATATCACTCACTTTTCCATGTGACTCAGTTTATCTAATAAAAATCTAATATATATAAAAAAAAAAAACCAAAACCAAAAAACCAAACAACAAAAAACCTCCCTGCCTTACTCAGAGGGCAATTTGAACATAATTCAGCTGTGACAATAGAAAAAAAAACAATTATATTCACCTACATGGTCTCAGTGAAATGAGAGGTGTGATTTTGTTCAAGAAGTAATTGCCTGATGTAAATGGACTTCCCAGTGAATGCCACCCACACCCTTAATTTTGTGTTCCAGAAAACTACTGGCGTGCAAACCACAGGAAGTCTGACTAAGGGATTTAATGTTCCCAGGTAACATCCACATGAACATAATTAATCATTACTTAAATAGTCTCAGCCAGAACTTGGATTTTCAAATGGCACCATCCTCCCCTTCTATCCCAGGGGTGCTACCATTGCAAATTTAGAGAACACAGATAACTAATGAAATGTTTATATCAGTTTCAAGAGTGTGATTTGTGCTCGCCTTTATAGTCTTGTCTCAACTGAAATCAATTTTTAATGCACTCTGTAGGTTAGCTCTGAATTGCCATTGCAGGACTCGCTGCTGTGAGGTGTTGTGGACAGAAGAGGCTCTCCTTGGAATGTGACAATCTTCCTATTGACATTAGACTGCTGCTTTTGCTTCCTATAAAGAAATTCTGAGTAAACATTTTCTTCAGGTTTCTTTAAGAGGCAAGTGATGTTAATCTTTTTTCTCTGGACATGGAATATGGTAATTTTCTACTAAATGCTATGTGGGTGACTGGTGAAGGAACACAAATGAAGGAATTAATGCATCAGTATTTGAAATGTCATTAATATCTTCCCTTCTCCATAAAAGAGGCACCTATGCACAACAAAACATGCAACAGTCAGATGCAACTCTACAAAAAAATCTTATGTGCACTTTGTGTCACTGGGTTTGGAGAAATCCTTTGATTACTGAAACAGTTTTTTTCTTTCTTATTAATTTTATCAAAGGAGTCCTACTATGTTTCACAATTGTTTTTATGCTCAATGCTTTCCAAAACAATTCAATACAATATTTCACTGGTCTATAACTAAAAATAAAATATTAAAAAAAAACCCAAACAAACAAACAAAAAAGACAATCTAAAGAAACAAAAAACCCCACAAATGGATCATATTTTTGTTTTCTTTTTATTTAAAGAACACACTATAGACTACGGAAATCAATTTTTATAAGAAAAATTTCCATGCTTATAACTAAGATAAGTATAAAGCAAACCCTTCATTACATGCCCATCAATATGGTTCACTTTGATTTTTCATTTATAAGGGAACAGAATACAGCTCAGCAGATCATCTATTCCTTCATCTGCACCAGAGCTGAATCACATTTACCTTTATTTTTTATTTTTTGGACAGATACTTACAGATGTTTTGTTTGTCACAGCTCAGTTAGTGACCTACTGGCAGATTCCACAGCCTGGGAGCTTCTGTCAGACCTGCTTCTTCACACCTAAAATGGCAGGAAAACCTCTGGGCACTATTGCTGTCCTGGTAGCACAGAAGTGGAGAACCTGTTTGTGGCTGGATGCTCAGGACAGCCTGGAATCACTTTTCTTTGTATGGATCTGCATTTTCTCTCACAGCAGAAGGTGTTGTTGCTCCCCTGTGGGCTGTAAAATGGGAATTTGGATCTCATAACAACAAGTGTTGAGTTGTTCATGCTGATGAATAAATAAGAGAACACTTCCATCTGACTTGTGACACATTTAAAGAAGTGGAGTCTGTTACCTGTTTATTCTGATCGTGGTCACTGGATCAGTAATATATTATTGGGGGTTTTTTTATTCTGCCCAGAGAAACTGTG
This sequence comes from Regulus satrapa, assembly GCA_013396955.1. Lineage (NCBI taxonomy): Eukaryota > Metazoa > Chordata > Aves > Passeriformes > Regulidae > Regulus > Regulus satrapa. Next base: position 69,791 of record VWZN01020127.1, on the reverse strand, counting down.
GCTGTGCCATCCCTGGAGGCGCTCAAGACCAGGTTGGATGGGACTTGGAGCAACATGAAATAGTGGAGAAGAAATTAATTAAAATTCTCTCCCAACCCAGGCAATTCTGTGATTCCATGATTCTCTTTTCAGTAAGGTTTTTATTTAAAAATGCAAATCTTCATAAGTATCCCTGATAGATAGATAGATAGATAGATAGATAGATAGATAGATAGATAGATAGATAGATAGATAGATATTCTAACATTTATGTGGACGATGTTCTTGGATAGTCATAGAAGGACACTGATACAAATAACAAACAAAGAATGCCACCATGTCTGGAAAGAAGAATCATAGACTTGAATTATCTAAAATCAAGGGCTGGTTTTAGTAAACTGAGGGAAACACAGGCTTGAAAAAGAGGTTTCTTAGAGGTTTAATGGCTTGGGTTGGAAGAGACCTTAGAAATTATCCAACTCCAGTTGTTTATAGAAATTAACTGATGATTCTTTCCTGTTAGTGGTAGCTAGTAGTTTAGAACCATAGAATCATAGCATAACTCCTGGCACTGCACAGGACAACCCTGAGAATCCCACCACGTGCATGAGAACCTTTTCCAGATGCTTTGTGAGCTCTCAGGTTGGTGCTGTGACCACTGCCCTGGGGTGCCTGTTCCAGTGCCCAGCCACCCTTTGGGTGAAGAATATTTTCCTGATATCTAAGCTAAACTTGCCCTGGCCCAGTTTCACGCTCGTTTGGGGGTGTGTGACTCAGCTATGCTGCCAGGTATGAAATGAAGCCACAGTCTCACCTGAAGTGCTCTTTGTAGGGAAGCTGAAGAATTTTTACTGGGCAGTGCTCAGTCACAAGCAGTTCTCCTGCTTGGTAATTTCCTGGTCTGCACCAAAATTGTGGCTCACATGGGCACTGATTTCACAATCTGAACTGCATTGCACTAGCCATGATAGGAATACTGGGCTTGACAAACAATGAACTTAAACTTCACAACGATGCTATTTTTGGCCTAACCAGAGCAGTAGGTATTGAAAATCTGTCTTCTGTGATTTGTTCCAGGAGATATCCTGCCCGGAATTCCAAATCCTGCACTGTGACTTTTATTGCAGAATTTCTCCAGATGTTTACATCCCTTCAGACAGACAGCTGGCTCCTCATGAAATGTAAGGACATTACATGAATGTTCCACTCTGTACTTGCCATGAATATGTAGATGTGCCAGTGCTACCAGCAGGTGTAACCCCTGCTACAAGGGCTGTAACTCACTCTGCAAGGGCTGAAATGTATCATTCTTCAGAATGGATTAAATTATACATTAATTCACATAGCTGATAAAACAGATTCTTTGTAGACAAGACTTCAGCTGGGGGAGTTCGGCCCTAGCTCAATTGCATTGTTATGCAGCCCCAGCTGAATTATGATGCCTGTGGCAAAATTCCCTTTGCCCATCAGCCCAGGGGAAGAAATGCAGCAATCTCCCAGCTCTCAGTCCTTTAGACATGGATTATTCTGCTCACTGTTCAGTGTACACTAATGTGTGAAACAAGTATTCACTGGTTATGTGTTTTATTTGAGGTATTACCTTTGTGTGGGCAATATCACCTGAAAATCATCATTAAGTTCTGAAGTTGATATAACAGAAGCTGGAAATAATATGAAAATACAAAGCAGAACTCAGTTTTTATGCTGAACTGAAGGAAAATCTCAACCAGCACTTAAGGGGTTTTTTGACAGTTATAAACTGTCAAAAAACAGTTTTTTGTGCAGCAGAAGTCACTGCATTTTAAATGTTCCATAAAAATACTAAAATGCTTGCTTTTGTCAAAAGAAAGAAAAATATTAAATTTTCCTCCTTTATTAAAGTTTAGGCAGACCAGATCCACAGCCTTTCCCTCACTTCCCCATGTGAGGCACCCTGTCACAGAAGATCAGGGTCCCCAGCAGGACCTGATTTCCCAAGCCCATGCTGTGAAAGTGGCTTGTCCTTGCACGAACTCTGGGCTGGCACTTGAGATGATCTGCTCCATGAGGAATCTGCAGGCTACTCTAGGACTATGAAGGTGCTTGTGCTGCTTTCATGCACTGCAAAGAACATCTCAGTGCAGCTCTGCACCTTGGAGGGGCTGCTCACCAGGAACTTGCAGGAGCGGGAGCAGGGCAACAGCGTCAGAGTCCGGCGCGGCCACTGAGGCAAACGTTGCCAGGCTGAAAATATCAAGTTTTGTGCCCAGATGGAGATCTGCTCCACATTTAAGTAGAAGCCTGTGCAGAGGGTTTCTAGGACCAATGATCTGTGATCTGGCAGCAGCTCGGTGCCCCGGTGATGGACAAAACACAGGGAATATCCCATCACATCCTCCATGGAGCACGTGCACTCCAGCAGCACACGGATGTCAGAGCACCTCTCTGGATTCTGCCTCATGGTGTCCTGCTCCAGGACAAAACAGTGACCAGGGGGTGGCCGCAGGAACACGAGCAGCTGGTAGAAGATTCTATTCTCAAAGATGCTCCAGGATTCATGGCTGCCATCCATTCCTCTGTCTGGGTAAATCTGTGGCATGAAAGTCCTCCTGGAAAACTCTCGGCTGATATACAGGAGGTCACGCACCAGCTGCTTCAGATTCCTGCACGGGTCAGGCAGATACTGCACTGGAAACCGGGTGGTTTCAGCCAAAAGTCTGGCACCACCGCGTGCTCTGTTGAGGTCTTGCTGTCCCTTGTTACCATCCTCGCTGCTGAAGGCAAGCTTCCTTTGCCAGGCCAGCCAGCAGACCTCCCCGAGCAAGGCTGCTGCAGAGGCCCAAAACAGCCAGTTCTTAAACACATAATGGACAAGGGCTCCTTCCAGGGATCTGGTCTGCTCAACCTCCTGCCACAGCCGTGTCATCTCCTGATGAAGGAACTCCGTACGCTGCTGCATCCGTTGTGCCATGGCCAGGTCGGCCTGTGGGTCGCGTGTCGGCCTGGGCAGGGCGGCCAGCAGAGCCATGAGGAAGGCGATGGCCGCAGCCATGGCCTGTGGCAGGGGGGAAAGGGGGACAGCAGGGACAGGGAGCATGAGGCAGGGGCAGCAGGGCAGGAGCCAGGAGCCAGGCTCCCACTGTGACCTGTTCTCCACGATGTCACAGCCACCAGGGCCTCATGACGAGGTTGACAAGCCCCAGGCTCCAATCCCGCCCACTGCCCGGCGGGTTCTGGGCATCACAACACTGAATGTCAGCAGACCCACAGGAGCTCCCGGGGGGTCCCTGGCAAAGCAGACAAAGCCCCAGTGCCACCACAGAGAGCTCCTCCGACCCATCCCCAGTGACAGAGCCCCGAGGGGATTAGATCTCTTGCTTTGGCTTAGAAACCCTCCCTAGGCCTTTGCCCCAACCCTCATTCTTCCCAGCCCAATTTTGGAACAGAGCAAAGGACTGAAAACATCAGATAAAAAAGATTTCACTGACTGACAGAATCAGAAGGGAGCCTTGGGATAATGCTAAACTTTGATTAAGTTGAGCCTGGGCTTATAGAGGATAAAATTTAGTGTGTGTTTCTGCAATATCTAATAAATATCAAGAATCAGCAGAGACACTGACTTGCCTGTTATCTTTATTACTAAGGCCAAGTTTCCTAGAACAAGGAAAGACTTTGTGCATGAGATAGGCCAATGTATTAGTGATGCTGTGGAATGTGGATGAGGTGTCCAGCTCTGCCTTGAGCTCAAGGACTGAAGTCTAGCTGAGACCTGAGGAGGTCAGTGGAGGACCCCGAGTGTCCTGAGGGGACAGAGCAGCCCACACGGGGTCTCATTTTGGTGAATCTGAACTGCTCTGGGCAGGGGTGCAATAGAGCTTGCAGAAAAATGTCAGGGGTTTCTATGCTCCCACAGAGATGGGACTAGTAGAAGTTTCTGGTTTTGCTGGCTGTTTTTAGTCAGACAGAAGTCGCTCACACAGAGAGACACATGCAGGTGACTGGGAATGTTTCAGCCTGGAGATAACAACATTCACAATATGTAGAGACATCACAGCTCAGGGACAGAGGGTGTGACCTGAGTAAAATCAGTCCAGTGATTTACAGCTGAAAGGTCCTCTTCAGATAGAAAGTCTGGGGGTGGGAGCTGGGCTCTGCTCCCTGGCAATCAGTGGCAGGATGACAGGACAAAGCCCTAAGCTGCAGCTAGGGAGGTTTAGGTTGGATGTCAGAAAGAACTTCTGCACATTGGCATGGCCAGTCCAGGGAAGTTGTAAGAGTCACCATTTGTGGAGAGGTTTAAGGAAAGGCTGGACGTGGCGTTCAGTGCCATGGTGGTATTGGGTCATAGGTTGTACTCAATTATCTCAGAAGTATTTTCCAATCTGTTTGCTTCTGTGATTCTGAGGGGATGTTTGGAGTTACTACATTTACATTCAGTGGAGGCTTAGGGCAATCCCTGTCCAGCTTCTCCTGCTGGAGGATGTCTGAGGGCTGTTTCACTGTTTAGCCCACAAAAACCTTACTATAATGATGTTTCTAGCAGGCGGCATTATGTGTCCTGTAGCTTCCCCAGACTTGGCACCATTAAAAAAACCCTCCTTTCTTTCTTATTTTAATGTTTAATGCAGTTAAATCTTTTCCCCAGTAGACTCAACAAATTCAAAACTCATTCTATTTTTTATTTCTATTTGGTAGATATATATGGATATACAAATATATTCATGAAACTGAATTTTATCTATACTTAGTCCACCCCCCATCTCTCCTCTTTCCTCTCTGTATCCATATTTATTACATTAACTGTATCAGTCAACCTTGAGCTTTACTGTGTCACCAAAGGAAGAATCCATTTCATCAGCAAAGGAATGCACCAGTCCTTCTGAGGTTTTTTTTTCCCCATTAAGAGAAAACATTTCCCTGGTAGATGCTTCCTTTTGGAGTATTTCCAATAAAGGTGTTTTCAGAGCCTGATTTTCAGCTGCTGAGCACCAGTGTTAACACCAATACTGATATTTACTGGGACATTTTATAGCTTCTACAGGAAGGGATTTGTATGTCTATTTAAAAAGTAATCATTTAACATTTTTTTTCTAAAGTGTCTCAATATAACCATATTCATTCTTCTAGACTTGATATTATGGTAACTGGCCAGTGACTCAAACTCATGAGATAAATTTATGAAAGATATAAACGTGAACAAGCAATTTGTCTGCCAGAAAATGTGTGTAAGCAGATATAAGGGTAGGCAGAAGGAAACACCCTCTTATCTGCCTGAAGCCCTCACTGATTATGCTGTCATATTCCTTCTTTCCATTTTAAAGCAAAATAAATTAGAATTATGGATAAGGTAACATCTGATTAGCTGGTATCAAAGTCAACATTGACCCAATATTAAAATCTTACCAACAGAATGTGGGAAATGTGTCCCAGAGTTAGCCCAATGGGGCAATAAATGAAGCTCTCCTAATTTTTATTAACTCCAGACCTAGACTGAAAGCTGTAACTTTTGCAAGTTCTTTTGCCTTTAGCCTTAGTTCACTCATGCTTTATAATTTTGAGACTGCCCAGAATATTATGCATTGAAAATATATTTTCTCAAATACACAAGCATTGTTGGTGGAAAATAAAATGTAGGCTAACCCTCAGTTAATTCATAAAGAAGAATCAGAACGCATAAAGATACATTGCAAAGCCTCGGGTGAGTATCCACTAAAAGAGATAAAAAGAGAGATCCTTAAAGGGTTGAAAAGAATGAATAAAAACAGAATGTTTCTGTCACTGCCACAATATGATATGAATTGTGATTTCTTCAGGCTCTTCCTCCTATCTCCTTCAGAACAGGACATCCTCTTGGCTTGCTTCAGTCTTTTTGGGGTAACTCTGCTCTTCTGGTGAGTTTTGTTTTATATATATATACCCTGTATAAAAATATATCTATATTTGCCATCTATATACTTGGTTTTACAAAACCCTGTCAAGACTTTGTCTCTTATTCCTCTCCCCTCTTCAGCTTCCCATAAGGATCCATCCGTACAATTTCTTCATAAAGGCTTTTATTTAAGGGAACAGATCCTACCCCACTGGACCTTTTTTCAGACAGCAGCTGTGCAAGTCTGGCCTCATAATTTGATTTATATCTATCTATCTATCTATCTATCTATCTATCTATCTATCTATCTATCTATCTATATCTACATACAAACACAAACATTTTAATTGCTGTGACATCTTTTCCCTTCATATTTTGTCTTTTCTGATTAAAAAAAAAAAAAAATAATTTGCTGCTGGTGCCAGTCCTTGAGGAGTTTTCTTTTCCTTCCTAAGAGAAATAGATTTGATTTTNATCTACATACAAACACAAACATTTTAATTGCTGTGACATCTTTTCCCTTCATATTTTGTCTTTTCTGATTAAAAAAAAAAAAATTTGCTGCTGGTGCCAGTCCTTGAGGAGTTTTCTTTTCCTTCCTAAGAGAAATAGATTTGATTTTAAATCTCATATCACATTCATGGATGGAGTTTAACGTAACTTCTAAAGATTGTTTAAGAAATCTGTTTTCAAAAAAACCCAAAAAATCAGTTTGTGTAATTCTGAACAAATTCTGACATAGCCACAGCAAGGAAGGAAGAATTCACTAGTAAATAACATTTTTGTTCAATATCTTCCTTACAGGTTGTGAATAGCAACCCTCACAGCATTGATGGACTTTGAATTAATCCTCGTTTGGAGGAAAGCTTGTGCTGTCCATGGCCATGAAGGAATGGAAACAAAACAGGTCCACTGTGGATGCCTCTATTTCCCCTTGGAAAAGTACAGAAATTATTTGGAAAAATATTGCATCCTGAAGTGGAGGGAACTCTATTCCTATCAATGATAGATTCTTAAAATGTTTACATTCTTTCCTGTTTTCCATTCACAGATATAAAGAACTGTTGCTTTTCTCTATCTCTGCATGTACAATTGTCTCCAGAATTTGTCTTTCAACTTTCAGCTTTCTAGAGGAGATAAATTATGTCTGAAAGCTTTTTATATTTGTGCAGTTTGGCTCCCCCAACTCTCTCCAGACTCCTCTTTCCTCACCACAGACACACAGTAATTGCATAATATTGATGTTATTCTGCTGTTTTTCAATTCTAATTCTGTGCTACCATACTTCAAAATACCGATTTGTCTCTTAACATCTACAGTCTATATGGAATAAGACTGAACTGTTAGCCAAGCTGTCCAAACTGATTTGCTCCGTTTCAGGCATTTTTTGTGTTTTAATTAGTTTAGCTCCTCACAGTGGATACAAACTTTATATCCTTTTTTGTTTGTTTGTTTCTTTTTTCTTTTTTAATTTACAGTCACCCTGTTTACCACATCTCTTCTCCCCATTAACAACTACATTCTTCTGTTGTTGTTGTTGTTGTTGTTGTTGTTGTTTTGGGGTTTTTTTGGTTTTTTTTTTTTTAATAATTGAATCATTAGTAGTATCCCGGTTGGATCATGACAGCTTTCCTTGTTGTCATTGTCATTTTCAGTGTATCAGAGCTGACCCAGAGTATGGCTGGCAGTGACCCTGCTCTGAAAGGAAAATTAAACGGGGGTGCCACCTCCTACTGGATTCTCAAGTTTGTTCAAAATAACCAGTGCTAAATCATGACGAATGAGAATGAAAAATAGAAAATCTTACAAAAGGAGAGGGGTTAACAGTGACTAGAGCAAAAAAGCCATGTGAAGATACAGAAATAGAGTGAAGTAAGTGATATTAGCAATGCTGTTATTAATAATTCAAATTGTTAGTCATAAGAAGTAGTAATGCAGGATGGCACCATGGAAAACTATGTAAAGGGAGAAAGATTGCCCTGAAGAAATTCTAGTCTGGGTTTAATGATAATCTGTTGCTAAAGTTAAGTATTGCAGCACACAGAACAAAGTTGTGTTTTAGAAAAAAAATTTCAATGTAGGAGAAAAAGCCTAAAGGAAGATATGGGAGATTGGAAACTGCCTGAGAGAAAGATGGGAAAAGAAGGGAACATCAAATGAAGAGAGTTCCAAGGGCTGGAAAGAGAACTAGGGACATAAGTCCTGTTGTGGTAATATGCCCTGATATCCCTCTTAGCATGAGAAAGAGTATTTGAGAAGAAAATTTGTCCTTGATGTAAGTTATATTTTAATATATGTAACAGTTAAAGATGGTGGGTTTTTGTTTTTTGGTTTTTTTTTTTCTTTTTTTCTGCATGCCTGGGCTCTGTTTTCCCTGGGAGGAAATGTTCTCTCTTCAGATAGAATAAAAACTCACAGAAGCAAGAGGAAAGATGAAAAACACCGGAAAAAAACCCCCAAAAAACAAAACAAAAAACCCAAACAAACAAACAACAAAAAACACAACAAAAAACCCAAACCAAAACAAACAAACAAAAAAAAAACAAACAAAAAAACAAAAAAACACATCTCCAAGAAGGATGACTGGTTCGTCCAGAACTTCATAGTGCAGGTGGAGCACATGGTGAAAACAAACCATCACAGTTCAGTGCTCTGTGGAGAGGAGGAAACATTTTGGCATCAGAATTCCATAACCTGGAGCTCACACCACAGTCAGCATCAATACTGACCTGGGGAGCTGAAAGGTTTTTTCTTCCTCCCACATTAACCCAGTTAGCTCAGAGCTGATTTCAGACCACGAAACAGTCCTTATTAAGATGAAGATCCAGCTCATGTTAAAAAGCAAAACCTTAAAGACTTAAGTTATTTTTTCAAATCCTGAAAAAGTAAAAGGAAAAATAATAATAATAACAATATCAACAACAACAACAGCAATAATAATAATAATAACAACAACAACAATAATTTTTTTTAAAGGAAAAATTGCATGACAGTATCTGCATGGGAGGTCTTTTTTTGTTTTCTCTTTAGTCAGGTTGAAGTTTTTATGGCTTATGAATAAAAAAAGTATCATTTATTAGAGGGATACACATATGTGCAGATGTGTGCACACACTTTAACCATTCATTTTATCCTCTTGAGGGAGTTTTCTTATCAAGGGCCCAAATTTTACTTTCATGAAGCAACTCAACTGATAAGGATGGTTATGGGAAAATATCAATTAAATAAGATCAGGTCAGGTCTTCACACAGGCATATTTTCAGTAGAAGAGTAGGAATGATTATCTAAACAGTGAAGATTCTTTCCATTACTTATCTCTATGAAATTTAAATTTAAATTCGTCTTTAAATTTGTTTAGCTATAATGCACAAATATTTATTTTGATCTTAATAAGTTTTTCACACAGTATAAGAGAACTGTGAGTGCTGCTGATTCCTATTCTGGCAACATAGCTTATTTTATAGAATGTTATTTTAACAAGTTTTGATTTCTAATCAGTATAGAGGGAGGGAATTGTTTGGAGAGAGGTGGGAGACCAGGGAAACCCTAATATTAAAATCACATTTTTTTCATTATTAAAAGAAAATTTGTCTAAGAAATCCTAACAGTTAAGTTTTCAGTAGGATTTTCCTTGTCTATTTTCACTACAAATTCTGCCGGGAATTTAACTGAAACAGAGATCTACTAAGGGACCACGTGTGCTTTTTCAGGGGTTAGAGATTGGCTTTTACCTCATCTCTTCTCTGGGTTCCCCTTCTTCCCTATTCTTATTAATGAGCTCCTATTTAGCAACAGAAGTTGTTAAGTGACAAATGTGGTGTCACAGGACAGACAGATAGCTGACAAACCAGGTTTCTGCATAAGTAAACTAAAGACTGGGTGAACATAATCTTGATCCACAGATGCTACTTATATAAAAGCACTGCTCCTTTCAGGCAAGAAGGTGAGCAAAGCACAAACAGAAATTCTGTAAGTCACTATGGCAAAAAGCACTGGGCTGCAGAGTCGTCAGTGTGCACCAACAGAGGATTTGATCTATAACTCTGTTTGTCAGCAAAGGGAATAAATTCAAAAGAATCCACATTTTCAGCATGTAAGTCCTGCTCTGTGCAGCCTTAGCAAACAGGCTTTGCAACAAGAGTGTGTTTCATTCTACTTTCATTTATTCCCACCATCAGGGAGAAGAACTTGCACACCTTAGTCATCATCCTCATATGGAAAATTATATAGATATTTTCAATGAGATCCATTTCCACAAACATGGAGTGGTTAAATTCTAAAAATATTGTCCCACTCTTAAACTTGCTTGGAAAATAAATTTAGGAGAAATGTGAAGTACTGGGATGTCAGCCTGCGGTCTGCAGAACTGACACAGTGGACATGGTGGCTCTACAGGCTCTTCCATTAACCCAGCTTTAAAAGCTTTCAGCTTCCTCCTTTCTAAGTTTATATCCTGAGTTGTTATTTTCTACCTATCAACCATTAGTGAGTAACAACTTATATTTCCATTATATCAAAAAAGTTGATTTTCTAGAGCTTGTTGTTGTTGTTGTTGTTGTTGTTGTTTTTGGTTTTTGGTTTTTGCTTGTTTGTTTGTTTGTTGGTGGTGTTGGGGTTTTTTTTAACCAGAATTTGGTGTTTGACTTTTCACCCAAAACAAAGCAAAAATCCTTGATCTTTTACAGAAGTTAGTGGCACATGTTATTTAACAGCATCTGGGGTCCTGCTCATCTTCTGTGTGTGATACAGATGCATCCACATCACTGAGTCGCCAGAGCCAGGTTGATTTATGTCAGGTGAGTTTCCTCTGATCCAGTGTTGTATATCCTGAGTCCATTTTAGTGCTGGAGGATACAGGTAAAACAAGCTGAACAATTCCATCACAGACTACTGTTATCACAGTAGTTCCGCATGTTGTCAGACGGATAAATAATTATATTTTTATAACAATGATTTTTAACAACCTTTCAAAAAGGAAGGTGCTAATGGAGTCTGTGACATAGTTTCTGCTTAAAAGGTAAAACTGGTTCCCATGTGGCACTGGACTGAACATTCCCAGTCTGGGTCCCCTTCCCAGACTCAGGGAACCATGTCTCCCTTTTGAAAGAGGAGTGATCTCCCTTTGAGTTGGAATGGCTCCCACTTTTCTCTCAAAGCCAGGCAGGGATGCTGCCACAACTTCTCTGTGCCAGTCTCATGGTTAGAAATCCCAAGACAGGGAGCTGTGGATTTCCCTGAGGCAGTAAACAATTAAAATTACAACTTCTCCCAGCAGGGAGAATGCACCAATTTCCTGGAGAGGCACCAGGCTGGACCTCAAAACACTTTTCATCTCTCCTGTACCACACTGCTACTAAAAAAAAAAAAAAAAAACCCAAAAAA
>VWZN01020127.1:39196-50581 GCA_013396955.1 Regulus satrapa | reverse complement strand
TTTTTTTTTTTTGGTGACATTAAGAAGGTGTAATAGTAACAGATTGTATTTCATGGAGTCAGAAATTTGATTTCCAATACCCTGTTTGGTTTTTCTAAATTTGAAAGAGTACAGAAGTGTCTATGTTTCGCACATTAGGGGGTTCTATCTATGGCAGCAACATTCCTATTATCTATGCAATTACCTCATAAGTTATCCTCCTAAGGGTTGGTGGGGAACCACGGGTGCTTAGTGGTGTAATTTGCATAACCTATTGTGGACATATGCATTAGAAAAAATTAAGCACATCTATAGACAGCGCTGGCAACTTCATCCAGCCCCATCATTACAGACCCTGGAGTGTCCAGCACAGCTCTAACCATCTGGTCCAATGAATCCCTGCTTGGATCATTGTCCAAATAAAACAATCTTCCACTTCATATTATTTCTAGGAGAGATATCCCCTTAGCGTGCAACATAACCATCTGCACACTAAGGATCCTCTGAATTAGGGAATAACCACTGGAAAACTGATATGACAGATTAGATTGAGACTGAAATTATGGATTTTAAAATTTTCCACTGCTATACAGAGCTTGACTTGAACCACTCAAGCTTAGCCATGTGTTTCTTTATGGTAGCTCTTCTGACCACAACAGCAGGCCATTTTCAGTATAAAAACATCAACTGTGGCTCCACAAGAGACTAAAGCCTAAAACATAGCAGAACAAGAGAGCATTCCAGAGAATATCACTTTTTTCTCATTCCCAAACTCCCATGGTTTGTCTAGTTGGCTAGCACCAGAGACAGGAAACATAGATTTGGATCTCACTGACCATGTGTGTTCTCAAGGTGGATTCCTCCAAATGGCTCCATGGAGGTCAAAAAGCAGACCTAACTGAAACTAAATTGAGCTCTTGATTTGAATAACTGGGAAGTGCTTTTTCAACATTTTCCTGTGATAGGTGTGTTCATCATATGTGTCTCTGCATAGATGCATGCTTATATTATTCTTATTACACTTCAATTGCCCTATCCATGGTGCAGGACACTGAATTTGTTGAACCTCACTGGATTCTTGCAGTCCCACTGCTCAAGCCTCTGGATGAGACTTGCCTGGATGACTTTTGTCACCTGTCCACCCCAGGTTCCTGTCAGCTGTAAAGGTGCTGGGAGTGCACTCAATCCCGCTCTCTGTGGCACTGATAACAACACTAAAGAGCCCCAGTCTGTGGCTGAGTCCCGAGCAGACACCCTTCATCCCTCACCTCCACCATGGAACACTGACCACAGCCCCGTGGCTGGGACAACTGCTCCTGCAGCAAACCACCCGGCCTCCACAGCCAGGGCTGTCCAACGTGGAGATCACAATGTCATGTGGGACTGTGGCAAGAGCCTCGCGGGAGCCTGGACACAGCAGGGCTACAAGTATGGAAGTTCAGGGGCTGAGCGCTGTGGGTGCAGCAATTTCCAGCCATATCAGAGTGGTTCTGCTCTTCCAGGCGTGCTGGGTGAGGCCCTTTGTGACAGAGGCTCCTTCCAGGGGCCCTTGGTGATGTGGGGCCATGTCAGCACCAAGGGGCCATTGTGACCCTGTGGGGTGTCGGTGCCCTGACCCACAGGGATCTGCTCCCAGCAGAGCTGCTCTGCTCCCTTGGGAGGAAGCGACGCCCTGGAGAGCTCTGCTGCAGAGCAGAACAGAGATGACAGTGGAGGAAAAGGTGAGCCCCAACTCTTGGGCCAACAGCCTTGAGCAGGGCACAGTCAGAAGCTCTCAGAGTCTGAGGGCTGCCCTGCACCGCAGCACATCCAAGGAGGTGTACCCCATGCACAGGAACTGTATCTCTGCCTGTAGGACAGGGATGGCCTGCACTGGAATGCAGAGGCCCAGACAGTGGCTGCCAGCCCGGCAGGGTTGGGAACACAGCCTGCCTGTGCCAGCTGCCCTGGCACAGCAGGGCCCAGCACAGCCCTTGCCCGGTGAGACAGAGCCTTCCCAGGAGCTGGACACAAGGAGCCTGCTGGACACAAGGAGCCTGCTGGGCAGCTGTACATCCTAGCAGACCAGTGTGGAGCACACAGGAGCCACATCCCTGTGCGAGTCTCCTGTGTGGAGAGATTCTCTCCCTGCCTTTCAAACATGTCTCCTCTCCCTTCCCTTTCTCCCTACCCCTTTCTTCCAAACCCCCTGATAGGCTACCTTAGGGACTAACATAGCTGTAACCATGCCACTTATGTCATTTATTACATAAACCTGGTAAGTTTTTGTAGATCAGACCCTGTGAATTTTTGTTGTTCCTTTTGATTATGAGCATTTATGAGTCTTGGGTGAATCCTTTCCCCTGAGGGTGCATTCACAAGAGGGCGGTTTCACAATGACACACTAATCAAAGTTCTGTCTCAAGCAGTTTTCTTTGGGGTATGTTTTGGGAACCTCCTGGTCATAGTTTGTCTCAGCTGGCTGGTAATGCTAGCTCCATTCTCCTAAGGACAATGGCTAACTGGTTCAGAAATGGTTAAGCTGTGTTCACATCAGTGTTCTTATTTGATGGATTTTCCATTCCTGTGACAAGCTCTTAATGGAGAAAAAAATGTTTTTGGGCTGCTTCTGTGGTTTTATTTTTCTTTCTTATCTCAGGCTCTCCCATTCTATGTTATTGGTTCTTTGTTTTTAATCTGCAACCTGACATGGCTAATAATGGCTGAATTGAACATAAATAAAATCCATGCAAAATGTAATGGGCTATTGGTTATGGCTGTATGAAACAGAGGTCTGAAAACACCAAGTTAACACAGAAATTCTTCATTGCAGAAATGTCCATATCTTTTTCAGATTTTTTTTTTCCAGGAGAAATTTGGTTTGACTCCTGTGCTGGAAGGAGACATGAACTAACATGAGGGTCAGAAGAAGGGGATGAGAGTACCCAGACCTAAAGAGTGCTAATGGAAACTTCTTATATGAAATTGTTTTCCTACACAGAAGATGTGAGTGAAGATGTGTAAAACTGTGCTGTCTACCCATGAGAATATGAAGACTTTCATGTCCCTGCCTAACCAGACTGATTTTGTTGGGTTTTTTTTTTCTAGTGATGTCACCTGCCTACATTTGTCTTTGCACCTTTGATATCTTCTTCCATGTAATGTTTTTCTCCATATTTGGCTGAATTTCAGTTCCTGTTTCTCCTCTCTGGAAGTTTGAGCAGTGACACTGACAATGAGTGGAATTCAGCCAGTAAATGGGCGTGTGATTAACAAACCCTGAGAAAGGACATGATGATCTGTACCACATCAGGAGTTTAGAATTCCACTCAGGAAATTTAAGAGTAAGAAGAGAAGCTGAGACTGGCCAGAATTAGGATCACCAGCTGTGTTGCCAGTGACCCAAGGGAACAGAGAGAATGTTGTACCTTCCACTTGTCAGCTCCTTTTCCTTTGCAAAGCCAACAGATTCACCTTTAACTATTGAACTCTAAAGAAAATGCCACTGAAGTGCTATCATGGCTGTCATTTCTGTGTGATTATTTACTTCATGCATGAAAAAAGGAAGCTAAATTTATAATTCACATCCACCACTCCCTTTTCTAACCCAGGGTATAATTTCATAAAACTGTCCTACTCCCAACTGACTCAATTGTGATAGGCTCCTAAGATCCTTCAATAACAAAGCACTTTGTTAAATGGATTTGTATAATTATACACAGGCAGAAATAAAAGTTGTGTCCAAGGATTCAAAGAACAAGAGTAACACATCGAGCACCAAACCCTGTGATCCCTGTCAGGGAATTCAACACTATTCATGGGAGGGAAACAAAAAGATTTCTGATGTTCACTCAATTCCAGGCTTTCCTCAGCCAGACTCAGACTCAGGTATAAGTGACAGGAACCAGGCTTTACATTTTCATATAGGCTTAACATAGACAGCAGCCCTGCCAAGAAAATAAGGTGAAATTCAGTCTATTTAAGTCAGTGAGGAAACTCCCACTGATTCCTCTAGATCACTTTTTCTTCCCTGTACTTTACTGCTTTATCCCAGTGATATGATTGAGGACAAAGTGAGCAGAATGCCTGCTCACTTATAAAACCAGACAATGTTTGGTTTTATAATCAGCCCAAATTTGTCTGCCACCACAGCTGCTTTTTACCTGGTCATCAAGCACAAGGCAGATACAGGAGTCAGCAGACTCAGGGAAGTGACCTGTGTCTTATCCTTGTCCCCACTGGTGAGCAGTCTCAGTGACCAGGCATGATCCAGCTCACAGCCTTTCTGTACCTTTCTTTACAGTCTATATTAAACAAAATATGAGCCACACAGTAAAGCTGGAGTGGATTTGAAATTGGCCTGTACAAATTCACCCACCACATATAAATCATCTGAAAGGGTGTCATTTTTTTGCAGCACTTGACTGTACATTTATCCAGAAAATAAATGCACTAACCTCAGGCCAGTTAGAACAAAAATTGCCCTTTTAGGAAGTATATCTCACACTGAACTCTCATTCGCAGTTTGTATTTAAAAGCAAGGAATCTGACTTTTATGTGGCTGCCTGGACAGAGAGTACATTTAAATGGATCATGAGGATATTTTCTCACAATACAGTTGACTTGAAATACTAGTGAGGAGATTTTGAGGAACTGGATGCTGAAGCTGCTCCTGTGGCCATGCAAGTGAATTTTCTCTAGTATGCTGAAACTTTTAGCAGTGTAAGGACAACATCACATATTTCCCTGTCACAGCTTTCCTTTGGCATCTGATTTTGACCACAGAGACACAATACGGGTCCAAAGATGAAACTTGTGCCTGACTCATTAGCACAGCAATTTTCATATCCTGAAAATATATTGTCTCCCATTTCTTATGGCAGCTGGATAGCTGCCACTAACAAGCAGTTGCTTATGAAAATAATTTCTCCACATGTTCCTAAAATAGAAAAAGCAAAGTATACGCTGGCAGAGTTTTAATTTCAGACATTCAAATCTCAGGGCAGTACTGCAGCTTAGTGAACAAGACAAGGCACATCTGTAATATACTAGAGCCCATATTCTGTCCCACTGGCAATTCTTTTTCTACCATGATGCCTTTTCCATTCCAGTTAGTGGTGTGAACAAATATGAAAAGGGCATCAGGTTATTTACTGGATGTGACTCAGAAAGCAGAATCAAATTTCACAGCCAAGAAAGGACAAATGGGAAGCTGATAAGGAACAATTTTCTTGGGACTTTGTGCTGAATGATGGTTTTTTCCAGACCTGTCCCTCCTCTGGTCTCACAGATCCATTTATTCCATCTGATTTACCTTACTCTTTTCACTTCCTACCTTGTCTCTTCAATTTGCACTAAATTCAGGCCTGTGAGATATATTCCAGCATCTGATTCCTTTGTTATTTTTCACTTGATTGGAGAGACCAATGCTGAGCGTAGAGGGGGCAAAAGGAGAGAGGTGCTGCTGTGCACACACTGTCAGAGTCGGCTACAGAAGAGAAAAATAATTTCCCAAGTTAATTAAAACGCTTCTTATTCCATCACTGCTCAAAGAAGGTAAAATTCAGGAATAATGCAGACCATCTATCCAGGATGTTTAAGGATTTCCTGGTCGTCATCCTTTCACAGTCTCAATAATTCACTTTTTAACTTGTTGGATACCATGAGATTGATTATTCCTTAGGCACAATAATAATAAATATTATTAATAATAATTAAGGCTTTTAAAACTTTCTGCAAAAAGATAGTGGCTATAGAAACATTAAGCTGTTAATGTATATACAATTGTTATTGCAACTTATTTAATTAAAAAATAAGAAAATACATACGTGGCAGAAGTTAATTTTACAAGTGTTTGTTGGTTTTGTTGGTTTTTGCTTTGTTTTGGTTTTTGGCTTTTTTAAAAAAATAAAAAGAAACCTGAATGTATTTTATTTACTTATTAACATAATGATAACAGGCTACATTTAGAACTGAATTATTTCATACAACTATTAAATCAACCTGGTTGCAACAGAATATGGCTGGAGCAGCCCGAAGTGAAACACATCCATAATTTGTGCAGTTCTTTAGGGAATCCTTGTTGCATGGCGAGTCCATTGACAAAGCACTGGTGTAGGGAGTATTAAATGGGCTTTGCAGGTCATTATTTCTATCTACTAGCCTGTTAACAGATAATTTTGGTAGGAAAATTAATTCTGGAGAATCTTCAGAGGAAGTTTATATATCTTTGTCTATATTCAAGAAATGGGTTTGCCCTTTTAAGTACAGCAACATCTGAAAGCAAAAGTACATGTGGATGAGTACTTCATTCCTTCCTCCACCTCCATATTTGAAACAAGAGTGACACAACAGCGGAAAATAAATTTAAATTCTCTGGTGGAGTGGGCTGTTGTTTTTGGAGAATGATGAATGTGGTGATCCGTGACTGAAAATACTACACTGAAAGAATTAAAATGCATCAAAGACAAGATTTTTTTTTTTTATTCTATTTCCCCTATCACTACTTCTAGGACAATAAATTAAATCTTAGTGAAGTTCTTTAGTAATCCAAAATTCTAGTCTTTAATTTTGTTTTCCCTGTTTTAGTCTAGTTTTAATGCTAGATTCTAATTTAAAAAAAAAAAAAAGTCTGAAGATCTCTAAACCCATCTCAAGGTCATCTCTAACAATGTTATCACAATTCACAGAGCCTTTGGAAAGGCTTCTTTTTGGGCTGAACAAATCATAATTTGTCATCTCAAGTTTTAGAGCCATCTGTTTGAAGAAGCATTAAATCTACACTATTTTTATCCAGCAAGTACAGCATCTATTTTTATTTTGTTAAGTTTTACAGGAACACTATTGTTAGCTTTTTCAAAGCTGTCTCAAGAAGATTAAACTTTGGATGTTTTTTTTTATTTATTTTTAACTTTCAGAATTGCTACCTGTTCTTAATTACCTTCATTTCTCTATTATGAGGTAGCTCAGTATGTTCAGAATGACTGGATCCCTTAAATCTTAGAGATGTCCTGTTTCCATTTGATACATATTTATGACTTTATTTACATATAATGTTTGAAATGAAAATTTAGAACCCAAAATTACATTTCTCTATTGTGTCACAGTGTGCAGCAGATACAATGATGGATTATTACATATTCTGATCTATCCCAGTTTGTTTTGACTCTGTGGGTTGGCACTAAAACCAAAGAATGTACATCAACCTTCCACCAAAAAATATTTATTTTTCCATGACATAAACATCAGAAAGAAGCAGATGTCTCCACGAAACACAAGAGCTGGTTTGGTTTGTAGGAGAGAAAGAGAAGGACAGGCTTCCTTGAAGAGAAGGAGGAAAAAAAGGTAACAGGCAAAGGAAACAAATAAATAAATCCCAAATTAATTCAGCAGGGGTTGGAAGAATTATGTTAGAATTATACTATATATATTACTTATAAGTACTCCTATTACTTTCCTATTTTAATTTTGACTGGTGAAAAACTGTTTTAAGACTGATGATGTTTCAGGAACATTAAAATGTACTGGCCCTGAAAAATAGAAAGCAGCTAAATGTAAAACTCTGGGACTTCTGGTGCATACTAGGTTTTTAAACAAAATCATAAATAAAATGTATGGAAGAGATCAACCAGTAAATTAGCACAGAGTGGGGCAGCTGGGTCTAGTGAAAACTCCAGTGCCAATAAAGCCAATAACAGTTTTGGCATTGATTTCACAGGGACCAATAACTCACCTTAGAGTTCATATATTTCAGACAGTAATTTTTGAGAAGAATTGGTGGAAAACTTCTGGTGGAAAAATTCCATCTCAGCCAAAATTGACTTATGATTTGATTAAATAATTCAGATTTGCATTCTCACATTTTTCTTTCTGAACACTTTCAAAGATACAAAGGGTATAAAAAGTTGCTGGCCTGGGATTTTGCTGATTAAATAGTAGATCAGAATTATTTTACTAGATTGGTCATCTTAGATCCTGTGCAGGAGTAACAGTTGGACTCAATCCTTGTGGGTCCCTTCCAACTGAGCATACTCTGTGATTCTGTGAAACCATGTCTAAAAGGAACAATTTTTTTAAAATTTAATTTGGACATAAAATTAAGTAGAAAAAGATTCCCAAAAGAGATGAGCTGGGCAGTCATTTCATGTTTTAGTCCATGGCTAAACTCCTGGTGAAGAATTCTTCCCAGCAGGATGACACTGAGTTCAGTCTCAGTTTCTGGAGACCAGCTTGGACCAGTGTTGACTGAATGGGAAGACCCAGCCACTCACCAGTCATGGGAAAATCTACTGAGGATGCCAAAAGTGGCAAAACCTTTCTTCTGTTGTGATCTAGTGCTCCACTGGACTCTCTTTCTTGATCTGATACAAGAAATAAGGAATATTTTGTATGAGATTGGCTGGACCAGGATTAGAGTTTCAGGGTTAAAATAGGAACTGGTTTATTAATTAAAAATTGATTATAGTCCTGTTATGTTGTGTTATGTTCTGTATTCAGCCAACAGCCATGTTTTGGATGTATAATACATATTTATGTGAGTAGTACAGATCTAATAAACTCTTCCTTTCCTTCTCATTATTACCTACCACGTTATCATCCTTTTTAATCAAGGTTTTGAGAACACATAAGGAAAGAGCTCTGTTATATTGTCTCCATTTGTTTTATTTTCCAATAAAAGGTAAGTTGTGGTTTTCCTTTTCTTGTTAAAGGTTGACATTTTTAGGGGTTTTTTTCTGGATTTAATTTGCCATTGCAGTGCTGTGAAATATTTTACCACTGAAATAAGTAAAATAGAGAAAAAGACCAATAGATAGCCACATCCTGTGTTGTCTACCTTGATATAATTTGCCATCCACAAGAATAGAAACTAAGTAAAACCTATAGTTTGGCTGTGAAGGAAAAAACCCAAAAACCACAAACAAACACTTCAAGTCTCACCTGAATTATTATTCTGCTTATAAAGACACTACTGATAGAATCTGCAACTACCCAGATCAAATGTCCTGTCACCATCTCGTTTGCAAAGCTGAGCTGGATAATGTCTTTGAAAAGAAGAGAGAAGAAGTAGTGGCAACTTCCAGCTCCAGTATTGAAAGGAGGTTTGGGATTTTTTTACTTTTAAGACTTCAGACTCTTCCTCTGCAAAGCAAATAATGCAAAACCTCCAAGAAGCACAAGATTAGATCAGAGCTCTGCTGTTCTATATCCTGGCCAAATACAAATTAAACTTTAGAAGTCTTAACTCTGCACTGCTGAATGGAGGCAAAACCAAAAGGCCAGAAATGAGAAAATATCAGAAAGACGACAAGGAATAAAGAGCTCAGGTGCTAAATCCATGTATGGGCTCAGGCACAGCAATGCCAAACCTCCCATGCTGATGTGACAGTACCCAGGACTAGACTTTAAGGAGCTTGAGGAAGGGGTTTGTGACAGCTGAGTTGCTCCAAGATATCGTGGAGGGACTGTTCAACCTTAATCCTGGACACTGAGGAGGATTGGATCCTTTCCAGTGCTGCCTGCTGATCTTTTATTTCCACCTGTGATTCTCATACTATATATTAGAGGATCGCATCCCAAGGTCTGACTGGCACTTCCTTTTGATATCATATCCTGACACCAATTTTTTAATTGCAGTTTGGGGGAAAAATTCAGCAAAAAAAGTAGCTTTTTCATCACAAAGATGTCTTTCTAGCATTGAAAGTAGTAAGGAGAAAACTTAAATGGAAAAGCCCTTGACTGTCAAATTCCGAAGTGCCAAGTACATAGCAGCTTTATTCATACAATTTTATCGTCCTGATAAGCACTTTGCAATCTTTATTTCTTTCTTCTTACCTTCTGCAGGCCCATATTAAATCCATTCTCTGCCTCATGGACTGTTGAAAGCCTCTTGGGAGGAATTACAGCATCTCCAAGGGGATGGATGGCAAGTTTTACCTCATGGCTCAGCTCACTCTGAACACAAACATGGACAATGGCAAGGCATGTATCCAGGCCATGGCTACCTGTGTCTGTCCTTTGACAGCCCTGTCTCCCAAACACCTGCCACTGTCAGTGCCCAAAGCCTATTGAAGGGGAAATTCTAATTTTAATTCCTCGGGAGTAGCTGCACGCTCTCCCAGCATTTATTTATGTAATTCCCTCTTTAAATTGGAATAGGAAACACTTGAGGTGTGTCCTAGCTTCCCTTATAAGGCTGGATGTGGTGACAAGATGCAGAGCAGTGGCACAAAAAGGGTGCCTTTTGGCACCAGCCATCCCAAATCAGAGGCTGTGTGGATAAAGGAAAGGCTTGAGCACAGCAAACCACTGCAGAGCTGAGGACATCCCTTTTCCTCCCATACACACGTGGAATTCAGCACTCTTGCATTCACGCTTCAGTGAGTAGGGACAGAACAAATAGAAAGGTAAAGTCTGCAGAATCAGAGAGTAAAGTTCTAGGCTTTATGTTCTTCTTATTTTCTTACAATTTTCTCTTTCCCTGAACTGAGACAGAAATCTTTCCTCTCTCCTGAGAGGGGGTAGCACTGCATGGGGCAGGACAGGCAGGAGGTACATTCTGGGGAGAGGTTACAGAATCAGCAGCAATTTCAACAATCTGATATGGGCCAAACCTCCCACTGAGCAGCTCCGGCCAGGGAATATAAAGGAGTTTTTGAAGGCACAGAGAGTTCATGGCCATCAAACAAGATCATAAAGCCAGTGCAGAGAGCCAATATGAGCCAGGATGCAAGTTCAGAACTGGGGGAAGAAACAAAGAAACTTCAGTCAATAAAGCACGAGTGCTGGAGTAGCAGGCACCCTCAGGGTTATATTTTAGAAAAAGCAATTGCAGAGACTGGAGAGAAAATAAACTCTGATTTCTAAACACTCACAGATAGATGATAGCTCAGAGTTTTAGCAGTTGCTTCCATTACAGGCATCTCATGCAAATACTGCAGGTGAGTCATTACCATAATCGCCAGTTTGGAATACAATCATTTGTGTGGTGCTCCATGTGAGAAATATTAATTCTGTTTGCCTGTCTCTCTCAGTGGTGCCAGATAAAAAACTCCACACTATTTTCTTTATGTGTGACAATAAAATCAATTGGATTCCATGATTGTTCAGAAATAAGGAACTTAAATATTTTAAGAGAAGATGGTCTAAAATAAGGCCAGGAAAACAATTCTCTCCAACTGTAATTTCCTGCCTGACTGCACAACAATTTTCTACAAACTATCTTCTTCTGTAGATTCAGCTGGAATTCAGCCAGGACGGATTCTATTAGAAAAACACATACATCCATCTTTAAAACACTTGACATCAGCCCTATCCACACAACCCTTGTCTGTTTGGATCAGGCAGGTTGGAGGAATTCTAGGGAGCATCTTCTGTGCCCCTAAACAAGGAGAACATGGAAATAAAACTGACTGTAGTGGGAGTAGAATT
>VWZN01020127.1:13981-31816 GCA_013396955.1 Regulus satrapa | reverse complement strand
AAAAAAAAAAGAACATATTTCTCTTTTTCTTGTCATTTTAGTTCTATCTAGTGAAACCTTCAGCTTCATCAGGTAATGTCCACATATTCTCTCCATTGTGCTTCCCTTACTCACCTGAAGTCCAAACTTTCTCTTGCAGTAGATATTGCTTTTTTCCTCCACCCTTGGTGATTTGTTTTCATCTTTTAAAAATAACTATGTCCTTTTTTTTTTCCCCAAGCAGAAAAAAACCAAAACAAACCCTAACTAAATAAAAGGAAGAGAAGAAACAGTAGAAGCCAAATTATCACGAAAGCCAAGTGTCTTGCTGAAAGGAAGGGAGGAAGAGTGTTCTTTAATCCAAACTTCATGATTCTATGTTACATTCAAGCTGTGAGGTAAATGTTCCCTGATGAGCAATTAGCAAAAAACCTGACTTGAAATCTTAAATTATGCTTGTCTCTGATCTACAGGGTTGAGAAGTGTGTCAGGGCATCAGAAGCTGCAGACACCACCTTAATGAGATCTCCTGGTTAACTGTAAAACTTCTTTGAAGAGAGAGTTTGATCCCAGGGTGTGCTGGGAGCCTCCTGAGCTGGCTTCATGGCCATCCAGCCAGCACTCCCCAAGGATCTTCCACCCTATTCACAGAAAACTGGATGATGGAAAGGTCCTTCCTTTACCCACAACAGGAGCAAACACAATGATGACAATTCTGTCAGATTTCTGTCCAACGTATTCTCAAAAAACGAGTCTCTTGCTCATTCTGGGCAATCCATGCTGGTGACCATCTGAATTTGCCATCAGCAAAAATTCCTTATTGACTTCAGTACTCCTTTGAGCAAGGAACCTAAGCCAGCTATTTTCCATCCAAGGTGCTCCCTGTCCTCTTTGCAATGATTTTTGTTATGTGTAGATTGCACAACAAATGGTACAAAGACTCCTGGGTTTGTACATGTTGAGAGCTTAATGAATGAAAAGAAAAAATGGAAGAATACAGTTACACTGCAGCATCCAAAAACTAGTATAGAACCTAGAAAAACAATAAAGAAAATAAGAATTGACTTGATTGGGTCACTGTAGAGATGCCATGAAGACATGAACCCAACCAAGCGATGAGTTAATTGCTTGAAATTATGGACTAGTTTTGATCTAAGCATGCCTTTCTGAAAGAAAATAACCAAGCAATAAAAAGAAGACCCCCAAATGAAATCATCAAGCAAGATATAAAACAGGAAAACTAGATATAGAATTAAGAGACTGAGGGAAAATTAAAGGATGATTCAAAGCTGACCTAGGTGTATGCACTGTCTTTATTCCAACACTAAAGTGGTCTAAAACAGCTGTAAACTCAATCATGTATTTAGAAAACAGAGCTGCTTGTACAACAGCTGCCTTCCAAAAATGTGTTCCAAGGACTTCCAGAGCTCGAGCTAAATAAATTCATAGGCTGCATGAATGGATTGAATTCTGAACTCTAATTGATATCTCATGCCATTTGGATCTCTTAGAGATAGAAAAAAACACAACATATATATAGACCAAGGTGTCACAGAAGTGTTTCTACAAACGACAATTTAGGATGAGATCTCAAAGCAGCTCAGCCATTAGACAGCAACTAGAAATTAGACCCAGGAAAAGTAAAATTATTCAGCTTCCCTTTTATGTAAGCCTCACACATGTTTCTTTTTTAGAAAAAAAAAACCAATTCATGGATCAATGTTACCCTGATTTAAAAGTACAACTTCAATTGATTGCAGAATACAAATATCTGTATTGATTATTATGCCTCTCAATCCTCCTTGCATTTCCAAACCTTTTCTGGCTCTGTGTACCTTTCAAACCCGAATACATGTTGCCTAATTAATTGGCCAGAGAAGTAAGTTGCATGTGATCAAAATTTTATCCTTCTTCTTCTGTGCCATTTACCTTTGACCAGACACCTGAATCCTGTCCCACCTTGAGGGAGGGAACAGGAGAGAACTGCCAGATGGGGGACCAGAGAAATCTGACACTCCAAATCATCTTCAAGAAACTGCGAAGCAGGTATGAGTTTGGTGTGTTTCTTTCCTGCAAATAAAGTGGAAATCAGGATGAAAAAATTGCTTTACATTTAAAGAATAAATAAATAAATAATTCATAACTCTGAAATATTATAAAATGGAATATAATATCTCCACCCACAAGAAGTGTTGTAGACTGACATAGTTGTAGGCTGAACAAAAGTAATAGAATCATAGAATAATTTTGTTTGGAAGAGACCTTTAAGGTCTTCTAGCTCCAACTCAACGATGAGAGTGAGAAGGTGCCTTTATAATTTTGAACACTGAACGACAGTTTATAGCTATTATTGCTTGTCCTGTCACTCCAGGACCTTGCCCAAAGTCCATCTCCAGCCTCTTGGAGCACCTTTAGGCACTGGAAGGTATCCAAATATCCCCTTGGAGTCTTCTCCAGGTGAACCCCCAGCTGTCTCAGCCTGACTCCAGAGCAGAGGGGCTCCAGCCCTCTGAGCATCTTCGTGGCCTCCTCTGGACTTGCTCCAATGGCTCCGTGTCCTCCTTATGTTGGGGAGCCCAGATCTGGATGCAGCTCTGCAGATGGGCTCTCACCTGAGCTGAACAGAGGCAGAATCCTCTCCCTTGGCTGCAGCCCAGGGCATGGCTGGTTTTGGGGCTGCCTGGATATTTTCTGGGTCATGTTGAGCTTCTTGTCAGCCAAATTCCATCAATCAGCCCAATTCAAGTGGTACCTTGCAAGTTATTTGTTATATTTTTGCCTATACTCAGTAAACTATAGCAGCTAATTAAGTGATCAGTTTCAGCACTGCTACCTGTCCCTTGTAGCCCTTGGGGTCCTGACGGAAATATTCTGTTATGCAGGGGAAGTGGAGAGTGCAGGAGGGAAGATGTAAAGAAACAGCACAACAAGGTTTTCTTCAAGAGCAGTTTATGAAAACTGCATGCTGCATTCAATCTCTCCATCTTTTCTCTTTAGCAGTTAGTCTCTTCTTTCATTATTTAGACTTAGAGCATTCTAAAAATCAGTAGAAATAGAAACTGCTTATAAAACTCTTTTTACAATTTTTTCATGAGAAAAAATGCCATCCTGTTGTTTGGTGTTTTCATGGGCAAGCCATTCTTGCAGGAAGCAAACATAAATTTTAACTTAAAAAGACCCAGGTGAAGTGATGCCACCTGAATCAGCTCTGCTCAGGACTGAAGAATTAATCAGAATTAATGTCTACTTTCGGTAAAAGAGGGCTGAATCTGGGCACTGGGGGATTCCAAATCCAAAACAGGGGCTTTCACACATGTGCCAACCTGACGGAAGATGGGCAGCTCCTTAAAAATAGCAAGTCACACAGGGACCTAAATACAGATAGCAACATCTTCAACATATCCCTTTGCAGTGCTCCAGCCACCTAAACACTAAATGGGGAAGGAGGCACAGCCTCTGCCTGGCTGAAATGTGGCTTAAGGGGCCAAGTACATCCCAAGCACACCCAGCAGCTTCAAAGGCACCAGCTCAGTGTTAGAAAGCCCAAAGACTTCTAATAATTGGTAAGGCTCCAGAGTGGTTGGAGGGAAACAACCATGGGAGCTTTTGGGGCTTCTGTCTGGCTGCTCCTGACTCATACAATGTCAGCTGCCAGGTTTTGGCAAAAAGACTAAATGTGAAAGTCAAAGTGTGTGAACAAAATATATACCCAGATTTTATGCACATCGTTCAGCCAAGCAGCTAAATACAGGTTTGTTCCTCAGTCAAAATAATTCCATTTGCTAGACTTGGAAGCAAAGTTTATTAGAAAATTGTATTGTCTGTAATCCAACATTCTTGTACTGAGAGAAGACAACATGTCATACATCTAAATATATGTGTTTAAGTGTTTTAAAGTAGCAAAACAATTATATGCATTTTTCTATTTATCACAGCTACAAAATACATTAGCCAAGTCACTTCCACCAAACAAGAATTAAATAGCTTTTCCATTTTTTAATGAATGGGAACTATATATCACTTCATCCCACACCCACATGATTATCTGTTGCTTTTTTATTCCTTTATTCATTTATTTTTCTCTCCACATAGGCAGATATTCCATACTTTGAAACATGTTTCACCTACGAGTACTAGGCATATAGACCATTACTAACAATTTATCTTGATGCCTTTTTTTGTTTTTTCCCTTCTCCAAACTATTGAGCATTTCTCTATATTCAATATGCAACTTATTTTTCCTCAGGAGATTATGCCTCTTATTTGCAATGCAGGAAACAATACAGTACATTCCATTCTTCTCACAGCCCTTCTAAGAGCACAAAGACATCTTCCAATTATTTTCCTGGGCTGAGCTCAGTTTTATTTAATGTCCTCCTCTCCCGGGAGAGTTGCAACCACACTTTTGTACTGTTTCCTTTGTTTGTTGTCTATCCTGCTGTAAAGATGATTATTTTTCGAGGCACAGTGAGAAAAGGAGAAAATTCAGATTAAGATAGACCTGAAAGCTTTATTTGTCTGAAGAGACTTATGGTTGCCTTTTTTTTTTCCTCAGTGACCAACACTCCTCACTCTAACTTGGATCTACTCTTCCCTACTTGCCTCTGTTGTCCTAAGAAACAGGGAACTACAAAGTGACTTTGTTCCCCCTAAATAAATATTTGTCTTTGTAGGTCCCTTGGTCAGTTGTGCAGGAAAAGACCTAACCCCAAAAGAGACCCTGCATGAGGTGTTAATGCAGGATGGACACAGCCCTGTGGCCCAGTCCAGCAAAGGAACCATGGAGGTGATGTCAGATAAATCAGCAACATCATTGAGAAAGGCACAGAAGGTGCTGGAAAGGGCTTCTTTTGAGTATGCTGGGCATTTGGGTCACCAGGCTGTGTTATTCCTATTTCTTGAACTTACACTCTTGTGAAGTTCATCTCTACTCAGTTTGTTGGGTTTAAAAAAAGAGAACCTGAGATGGTTCAATGCCATATAGTAAGAAAATATTTTCCTTAATGAACAATCTGGACATGTTTCTACTGGAAAGAAAGCTCAATTTTAAAGAAAATTTGCACTAAATAGTCAAGGATGACAGTGAATGATTTGATGATTCTTTTACAGAAATGTGACCCTTTACTTTAGAAAGTATTTTAATTTCTTTACTTTGAAATTTCTTCTTTTTTTTTTGCTGTTGAAGGTAGGATCAAAAGTTTTCAGCCTCATGTAGACAGAAACAAGAGAATTTTCTGTGTATGAGCTCTGTGAAGATTTCAGATTTCTGCATCCAAATTTGAAATGATCAAGGGTTATCCTTCGGTCATGAGAAATAAGCAGTGCATTAGTCAGCTCAGTGGAGGATTTGACTGCCTCTATAACCCCCATTTCCTTTTTGCCATCCCAGAAAGGTTACTTGTGCAGCCCCCACGGTAATGACTCTGCCTGACATTTCAAGGCACATCTAACAAACACCAGCACAGAGACACAGCCCTCTCAGCACAGTTTCAGGCCATTGATTCGTCTCCATCCACAGTAACTAACTTCAATGTCACAAGGATTAATTAATCAATGCTGGTAAAGTGGTTGCAGGGTAAAATTCTATTTAGAATGTTTTAGTCTATTTGGTTTGGTTTTAATCCTGGTTTTTTAATCTGTTTGACTGGGTTTTGGTTTTGGTTTTGGTTTTGGTTTTGGTTTTTTGGGTTTTTTTTTTTTGTTGTTGTTGTTTTTTAGGTTTGTGGGGTTTTTTGGGTTTTTTTTTTTTGTTTTGTTTTGTTTTGTTTTGTTTTTTGTTTTTTTTTGTTTTGTTTTGTTTAAAAGCATGATAGTTTTTGTCCTGAGCTTGAAAAGGAAGAAAAATAAAATAAAACAGGCTCTTGATGCTGTTCTAGCACTACAAAAATCAGTGAAACATTTGTCTTACTGAAGGAGAAGTCCTTTTGGAGGTCATACTGAATTAAAAGTCTCCAGATCATTTTGGGATGAAAAATGTGTGGTGGAAGACACGTTATGACATGCAATAGAATTATCCAGGTTTTGGGTTTTGAAACACTGCTTCTCATAATTTTACAGGGAAAAATACCCAAAACAACTTAAATTTGCAAATTATTCTTTCCATTGTAAATATATTATAACTAAAAAAACTTATGGCGATTTTTAATGATCCCTTAAGAAAAGTTTAGCGTACCAAATTTACAGTTTACATCAGATTAATTGTTTTTAAATTAATTAGTCTCAACAGAAGCAGAACATTGGATCACAGGGAGATTTTAGTTTCTCCACTCAGATAAAAGTGTAATGTTTTTCTCTCTCTCACCTCTGTAATGTAGCATGTGTCTGACAAAGGTATAAAGTGCTATTGAGGGAGAACTGAATTTTCCACCTGTTTTGTTATAGATTTTAAGGAGTCCACTATGGACAGGACAATCAACTTCGAGTACAGTAGTAAAGAGAAAAGAGAAAGAGAGAGAAATCAATGTTTTCAGGCTTTATTGTAAAAAACTGAAAAAAAAAACCCAAAAAAACCCAAAAAACATGAGAGATTATAAGCCCAAGCTGGATGAGGCTCTGAACAACCTGGTCTAGTGCCCCTGCCTTAAGGTCTTTCCAGACTCAAATCATTTTTTGATCCTGTGATAAAACTTCAGGCCAGAGAAGACCAGGGAGAGTTTTACCATTCACTTCAATGAGGTCAAGTAGGTACCCAGTGCCCTCCAAAACCTGATGATGAAACACCTTACAAGACATGCTCATGTAGGGGGCATCTGAGAAAATAACCTTTGCAGCAGAAAGAGCATCACGATCAAAAGGGCAAAGACATTACACATTCCTGGAGAGCTCTCCCATGCTCCCTTCTTTATATCAATGCCAACAAATAAAATCTTCTGAGGAAATTCAAAAATAAAATCCAAAGCTGCAGCAGCAAAATATTCTTGAAGGGAAGGAAGCTGCATCACCTTTAGGCCAAAAACACCGGCAAACCTGCGTTCTAAAGTGAATGACATTTCCATCACTTCAGATGGATTGTTGTCCCACCTCCTCCATGATCCTCACTTCAATTCCCTTCAGTATTTGTTCAAAAAGCCCTGTGTGCAGCTCAAAGCAAGAAACTACAGCAAATTTTCTGTGAATGGATGTCTCAAAGAGTGTGCTACAGGCAGTGTGATGGGAGGAGGATGACACCGTTCTCAACGAATTTATTTAATTGAGAATCAAGTTCAGTTGAGTCAGCTCTTGGATAGCCACCGGCTCTGGGGCAGCCAAACTTTGGGCTAAGTAAAAGTGAAACCGTGTAAAGCAATCAATTAAGAAGTTTTATTTAAGGCAGCAATGATTTAAACCTTATGACAAGTGGAACAGCAGAAAGGTTTTAAACACTTCGGAACAGCCCGTGGATTAAACTTTGAACAGCCCATGGCAGCAGTGGATTCAACTTCTAACCTCATGGTAGACAGACTGATTCAAACTCTTAGGAAGATGAAGAAAGAAGGGAAGATAGGAAAACAGAAATAAAGAGAACAGGTCTGGGTCAGCACCTTGAGGCCCAGCACCATCCCAGGTCTGGGTCCTCTGGTGACAGGAGCAATCTGCCCCTCTCAGTTGTGCTATTTTTCCTCACACAAGAACATTTTGATAGTCTCAAACTTCTCAGAAGGGGTTGGGAGGGGGTCTGTCTCCAACTTGTTTTTAGAGACAATTACCCAAGATAAGGATGTTGGTCTCAGAAAGTCACTGTCCTGCCTCCACAGGACCCTCTTGTCAAAGCACACCTTGTCTGGTTGTCGTGACAACATCCCTGTTCTCTTCTGCTGAGTGTTTGAGGCATTGATTCTCTCAGGTTTGCATTAACTCTTTCAGCTTTTTGCTCTCCCACAGCCATCATTCTTATTTAATGTTCTTTTCATTAGGGATGTTAAGAAACACTGTCTATTTCTGTTCTGATGCTGTTGGAGAGCATAACCCATTAGGTTTATGCTCTAAGAAGGCTTTTTCTTCTAGAAGGAACATATACATAATAAAAATAACCATATCTTGCTTTTTCAGTTTCAACTTATATTATTGGCTGTTTAGACAAGAAAACAGCAGAAATATCATTATAGAACTTTTATCATACAGTTTTTCTTCCATGTCAAATTTGTATAAAGACTTCATTGTCTATTTTCTATCTTCTTCTTTTCTTTACTCTGGGGGAAGCAATCATTATAAATCAATATAATATCAAAAAGATTAGTTTAAGTGTCTTGTCCTCAGTAGTAAAGTTTGGTACAGATTATTTAATCGCCTGTGACAACATTTTTGGAGTTATGAGCAAGCAAAACACAAAAACTATTCAAACGGTAAAATGTTCATTACCCTCTTCTAGGCTGATTGTATACCAACCTGAAATAAGGACTTCCCCAACAAAACTTTTCAGGCAGAAGAATCAGGGGTTGAAAAACTACTGGAAAGAGCAAAGTCAATGTTCTTATAAATTTCAACAACTTTGTAGTATGGAGAAAGAAATGAAGGCATTGTGTTCTTTGGCTCCAAAGGGGAACAGTTCTGTGTAATCCATTCATTTTTTGTGCAGGTTGGGGGAAAAGTGTCAAGTGTGCTTGTTTGGAATACTAATATGACAAGCTAGGTCATTTGCAGCATTTGGACAGAATTCTTTGGCTCAGCAGAGAACCCGAGCGCGTGCTCACCTTTGGTAATTTTAGCAGTTAAAGAGTTAAGAACATGCTTGAGGCTTGGGATAACCAGAGTTATAAAATCACCACACAACTTCCCATCTGGTTCTGCCCAGTACTGCAGAACCAGAATGGATCACAGGTTGTTTGGCTGCTGTCATTTTCTGCTTGCAGAGTTCATAGCACAGCACTCACTTCACTGTAGATGTGATCACATGTCCTGAGGTTCTCCATAATTTTTTCTCAAGTTGTGAATATCCATTCGTCCTCCTTTCAACATTTGGAGGCATTTTCTAGCATTATTAGTACTATCAAAATCTCAGGCAACCCCACTAACATTAATTCAATGCTTCATAAATTTATTTAAGGGATTTTATGATGATCTGGTACTTACAGAAGTTTGAATTGGATGTGCCTTTCATACCCTTTTACTTTTTCATCATTTTATTCCAGTCAGCTGGTGCTACCATTGGTGCCTAACCCTCATCTAAAAAATGTAGTCCCTGGATCAAGTATTCGGTCTCAGCAGGAGGCACTTCATTTAACTGATTGTTTCTCTTCCCCTTCATCAAACCACGATTGATTGATCCCACTGTAAACCTGGATTTATGTGCCCAGGAATGGAAAAATTACAACTTTTGAGGGGACTGGTATGATTCAGGTGCTCAGAAAGGAAATTCTGATTTAAATCCACAGTCAGACTTTCTGTCTAATGTTTGTTCAGACCAGTGGCTTTCTACATAATTTGATGGCAACACAAAATCCAAGGGGTGAGACTTAGCACCCTGAGTACTTCATTAAAGGGCCAAAGTCACAGACTTTTTTTGCTCACTTAACTCTGATACTATAACTTGAATTCTTTCCTGTCTTTTTCTTAGGAAAAATGGTGAATCTCCCACCATAAAATCAGATAATCTGGTGGGCAGGGCTGAGCAGCTTGAACCCATTCACACAAATCCAGAAAACAATCCCACATCTTGTAATGAGGAATTGTGCAAACCTTGGGTGACAGTCCTGCCTTCATTTTAATAACTGTGAATCCTCATTAGCTGAGTCCTCTGCTCCATCTGATCCTCTGTGGGCAGAAACTGCAGAGCTGATGACAGAATCTAAGCTTGAGTGTAAATTAAGTGAACAGAGGTGACAGAGTCTGAATGCCTGATATGGACTGACATGGATTTTTCCCATAAATTTAAAGCCTGATTGCAAATTTTTTTTGGTTTAATTCAATTTTTACTGCTATTATTTTTTTTCCAGTCCCTCACTCTGATCACAGTGGCTGAACTCAGCTCAATTTTCAGTAACAATGAGTGTCCCAGAAGTCACCAAAACCAAAGAAATCCAGTAAAGGGAAGGCTTAAGACCAAACACGGGTAAGTTTACACCCTAAAATAATTTGGTGAACTAGTTAATCAAAGAAAAGACAGAAATCAACAGTAAAGCAGGTTACATTATCTTTGATGCCCACAGGACTACTTAGTTATTGTGATGCCTCAGTTAGAGGTCTCTAATCAGCTTCCTCTCTAATTGGATTGCTCACAGCACAACTAATTAAGGAAGCAAGGGCAGGAGCTGAAGCCCAAATCACTCTTTAGGTACAGAGATCTCTCTTCCTATACATTAAGGTCTCAACTTCTGTCCCTTTTCTAATGACATCAACCAGTGCTGCTGCTAACCCATAGAGGAAAATTAATGAACAGCATCCCAGTAGTGATGCTCTTTTACTGAAGATATGATGTGTATTAAGATCACTTTAAGCCTTTAGTGTCCCCCCATTTTCAATCTGAAGTTCACAATGGAAAGGTAGAAAAAAAAAATTAAATCTTTCTCTCTGAAAAATCTTCTGCCTTCGATTTTTTTTTTTTTTTTTAATTTCAAACAGTCACAGATCCTTGAAAACAGATTCTTAAAAATCCATTTCAGGGCTTTTCTTATTATTTCAAGTAAAAATTTAGCTTCCTAGATGCTTGTTTTGAAGAATATTGTCAGAGATGTTTTCGCCTTTTGTTTTGGTTCAGTTTGGTTTGTTTGTTTGAGTTTTTGGATTTGGGGTTTTTGTTTTGGAGCATTTTGTTTTGGAGCATTTCATTTTGGGGGTTTTTGGGGGGGTTGTTGGGGGTTTTTTTTTGTTGTTTGTTTTGGGTTTTTTTGTTTGTTTTTTTTATTTGCTTGGGGGATTTTGTTGACAGAATGAAGGTAGCAGATCTTTTTGGACAGCTATATGTTTTTGTTAGCAGTAAATTTTCAATCAGAAACAAATTCCTCTGCCAAATTCCCAATCAGAGAAATCTTTCTGTGTGACCTGGAGCCATGCTAGCC
The DNA here is from genome assembly GCA_013396955.1 of Regulus satrapa. NCBI lineage: Eukaryota > Metazoa > Chordata > Aves > Passeriformes > Regulidae > Regulus > Regulus satrapa. The sequence continues at coordinate 20,864 of VWZN01020127.1, read as the reverse complement.
ATATATAAAAGGAGGCATCGATGATATGCAGTTGAGCAAAGTTTCATCACAGGGAAAATGTGACATAGTTTCTGTCTGTGTGATATCTGGGGTGTGTCTCTATCTGGAATGAGCACTCAGGAGAGCTCAGAGTAGAGAAGATCTCACACAGTTTGTCCCCATGGCTGTGTCCTGCAAAGTCCTGTCACATGTCTTTATTTGCACCACTTCCTCCCATCAAAGGTACTGAATGATTTCTCATTTTTAGTGAAAATGTCAATACCTGTTTCAGCATAGGCATGTTTTAATGGAGTTGCCTGAGAATGTCACCAAAATATGAGTCCTTTCCAAATTCCCATTTCAGAAGTCTACTATGCTCTGCATAATGAAAGCTCTTGGACAATACAAGTGACTTCATACTGTTAATTGTAAAATAGCTTTCATAGTGACATGCAGCTGCAGGCATGGGTAAAAGGCTACTGAAAACAATATAACTGTGAGGGGACGAAATTAAAAGGGTCTGTGCTTGAAATTTAGTCTCTTGTTTGATTTCTTTTGTTCAGTGATACAAAAATCAGCAGGAGAGCATTCAACCTTTTAGAAGCAGAAGCTTTCACAGTTTTCTCCTAAAAACTCTGTAATTTGGTTCAAAATGTATAGTAGGTTTAATACCTCAAGCTAGCCAAAGTATAAAATACTCACTCTGAATTTCAATCTAATCCCTGTCCTGTGGGGCACATTCGTTTTTAGAAAAAATTCCAGTGTTGGTTTAGAAATATTATCATAGGACCAGAAAAATAATTTTGCCCATTGTGATTTTCACTACACTAAAACTGCCCAGTATGGTGTGTGTGTTCAGCAATGCAAAAATAAATATTTAATATCAGGCAATTATCATAACAAACTCTTCATTTCACTGCAAGTGAGAAGAATATTGTTATAGGTGCATCTAAAAGATATTTTGAAACATCTGAAAGCAGTAAAATAATCAAGGTCCCAGTTTCTTTTTTTCAGGCACTTCCTTACAGGGCGTTCAGCAATACACAACTCCCAGCACACATTCTCGGGAACCTCAGGCTGCTAAAGCTGTATGGTCTTTGGTTTTTTTTCCCCCAGTTTCTAGTTAAACCACTGAGGAATTATCTATCATACAGAAAGAGGGAGGAAAACCACTCTGGCTGCTGTAACAAGCATTTAGAGTACCTGCAAAAAACCTTTCACAAACTGTGCTGCTGAGATTTTTTCCCTGAGGATGCTCCTGCTCTGCTGCGCCCCATCCAGTTACTCCTGCGCTCCTCTGGAGCAGTGTGGGATGTGCCTTGGTTTTGTGAGAGCTGATCTGTCCCTGCAGGAAGGCATCACCTTGCAGGGCTTTCCTCCCTCGTGTGCTCAGGGCCGGGTGGCAGCAGCAGCAGCAGCAGCAGCAGCAGAAACAGCAGCAGCAGAAACAGCAGCAGCAGCAGCAGCAGCAGCAGCAGCAGCAGCAGCAGCCTTCCCCTCCAGGCTCCTCAGCCTGCAGAGCCAGCAAGAAGGTCCTCAGGCTCCTGCAGTCCTGAAACATGCCCATCCCTTCCCAGCTTTGAGGGTTGGACATGCCCAGCCTCCATGGGAGGGTTTCCACAAGCCTCTTCTAGCCAGGGGCACGGGGCTGTAGGAAGCTGCCTGACCCCTTTAACACCTCTCTTGGTACAGATTTCATCAAGTACCTTCCATGAGTGTGGTGAGCACTTCCTTAAAATCAAGCTGTTTCTCGTTCTGATTATTTCCTTTTAAAAAAAAGAAAAAAAAAAAAAAATCCAGAACTTCCTTCCTCCATCTCTTGGAAACCCTTTCCTACAGATCAGATTTTATCTGCGGACCATCCCACCAGGTTTGTGTGAGCACTCAACTTCACTTTTAGCCCTCGCCTTCTCCTCCTAGAGGAAAAAAAAGACAACGTTGCTGGAATTCACAGCAAACAGTTCTAGGACACTGTATTAAAGGACAGTTTGAGTAAAGTTGTTTGGTCATAAAAATTCTTAATTAATGTTTAATTTGTAAACATGTAAGTAAGAAAATCACCTGCTCAAAAATCAATGGGATCAGACTGATAGAAATACCATGTCAGAAATCCCATTGTATAGGGACACACAAGAGAGGAAAGAACACACAAATATACACAAGACTAAAATGATGTACATAAATGAGACCAAAACCCCATGTACGTGTGATTCTGTGCAATTGCTGGCAAAGAGCGTAGGAGAACGGAATGTCTGATTTTTAACTGCAGGTGGAATGAACCTGCAAGACACCTCAGGGATTTAATAGCAGGTTTGTGGTCAGCAAAGCACTCAGAAATATTGATACAAATCGGTGTCAACAGCATGGGCAGCGCAGAGGGAAGACACATTACAAAGACATCAGGTAAATAAGGTACCTGTGGCTGCAAGCACCACTCAGTCCTCTGGGACTGAAATCCCCTGACTAAACATGCACAGTAGCATTTTCAGGGCTGTACCAGCAGCAAGATTATGGCAGTGACTGTGGCAGGTTTAGTGAGATTAGAAAGATAGAGCAGACGGAAAACTAGGTGCCTTGCTGACCCCTTCAGGTAATAAGTTGAAACCTTGAAATGAAGTGTAGCTAAAACTGCTCTGTTAATGCTGTTGTAGGAGCCATAAATATGCTGAAAGCAATTCACAGGCTCCCAGTTTCCAAGCTCAGAACAGACTGTGTGCTAAAGAAACCCAGCTCCTTCTCTCCCTAAAAGCCAGAATGTCTTGCAAAAACAAGCCAAAAGGAATATTTGACAATATAATCTCATTTGAAGGGATCCCAGCAATTCTGAGTCTAGATCTCAGTGAGTTTTTCTGAAGTCTATTTTGTTTTTATCCCCTACTGAGAAAAATGTCTAATTTATAACCCAAACTGCTGTTTTATTGTTATTTGAACTCTAAATCTGAAGAGATCATATCTCCCCCTATAAAGTTTGCTCCCATCCTTACTCATCAGCAGACCCACTTTCCACAAACACATTCCAGCCTTCAATTATAAGGTAATTTCTCAAAATAATTTTTCAGAGAGGTGATCTTTGGATCTATGATCAAAAGCTTCACTGTCTCACTCCTTCAGCATTTATGGATCACCTTCTCCAGGGCACAGCGAGGCCTTTATGCAGCATTGCACCCTGAAGTGGCAGACCTAGAGGAAAAAAAGAACTTCCATATCTGGATTTTGATACCTTTTTTATACATCTAAAGACTAGTGTAGCATTTCTGTTGCATTTTTTTAAAAAAATACTTTCGGTTCTTGCAGAGAGGTTTTCCACCACAATCCACAGGTCTGTCTCCAAATTAGCATTTTTCAAGTAGATAATGGTAATTAGTGCACAGTTGTTGTTGTTATGGGGATCAGGTTGTGATCAGGGCAGGGCAATCAATGATTTCTTTTCCTATGCCTGTTCCAGGATCACTGGTTCTGTCAGAACAGAAGACAGGACTGTGTCTTACTTTGTGAGGTTTGTTTAAATTGCATTTTCCCTGCATGAATTTTTCTCCAAGGGTGAAGGGACACTGCTTAGACTTTCTTCTATTACAGCTTGTAAAAATCAAAATAAATAAATCATAGGCTTCTTTCATCTTTAATTTCTGTTCTTTGGCCATTTACAGCTCTTGGTGACATGATGGATGCTGCCACTGTTGGAAAATGGCAAGGAAAACTTATGCTTCTGTTTAGCTGCTTGGATATCTCATTAAACTCAAGAGAATTGTGACAAAACAGTAATTTCTTGGTGAGGAAAAATTTTTTATGCACTAGTCTTGTTGTAACTTTCATTTATAAAATGTCCATAAATCTGAGCAAAGCCAGGAGGAGTTTCTCCTGAGGTGTTTCTGACTGAAAACTGCACTGTCAGGACACCCAGATTTGCACCTCTCACATCTCATTTTTGTGTGGCCTGATCACAACATAGAAGAGCCCTGGAACCTTTGATTTGAACCTTGGAAGGGGAAAGATGGAGAGGGAACCAGTCACAAATGTCACATATGAAGAAGTCCCTTTCTCATTTCCATGCAAAGAAGTAAAAACAACAGCAACAGCAACAACAACCACAACAACCCACCAAACTGTTTGAACTTACTGTGTTGGAAAAGAATTGTGAGTGACCTTGACCTTGACTCGAGAAGCAGGGAGCCCTCAGAGTCAATCTCTTAATCGCTTCAGCCAGTCCTCCCCACGTATTCACAGGGCTGAAAAAACTTCATTAAGGCAGTCTTGGGAATTCAGAGCTACTATAGTTAATACATTTTATTCTAATCTATGCTCTGCCTGTAGATGATTCTGAATGCACAAGTATATGAAGAAAAAAAAAAATAAAGCAATCATGGCTGCCTCCATCCCCAACTTTGTAAATACTGGAGTTCATAAGAATTTTTTTTTTTTTTCCAGTAAGAATAAATATCCATGTGGCAATTTGCAGTCAATGCCTAATGCTCAAAAACCAGCAGAAGGAAAGACTGCTTGAGAAAAGTAATTTTCCAAGTTCACCAATGTGAATAAGCAAGTTACTACTGCTTTCTATCAGGGTGAATATGAAACTGTCAAAATAACAAAGCCTTATAGCAGTGGCAAATAATGAAGGCAAAACAATAAAATGGCTCAAGCTTGATAGCCTTCACTGGGTTTTTTACCCCGAGAAAGTGAAAGGAATGGAAAAATGCAAATAAAATGCAGTTCTGCTGTGGGCTAGGACTGATGGAGACATTAAAAAATGACCTTTCTTAGCAGCCTGGCTGCACCAGAACTTGTGCCTTGATGTCTGTGACACCTCCTGGTCTGATTCCTGTCACAGAGGCTACAGGCAATCTGGATATGACACGGCACATTCTGAATGCCAGACGCTCCCACTACAGCAGGAACAGTGAAGCTGTAAATGCCATGGTGGTGCTTTAATGCAGTTTGAAGCAGCTCTGTAAAAATGCAGTGGTTAACAGGGAGCCTCATTACGCATCGTCCTGTGCAACACAAGGTGCTGCTGCTCAGCTTAAAAACCTGCTTGGAGCACAGAAACCTGCCTGTGCTCCTTCGTGGATTGTGTTTGCCTGTTATAAACTTCCTCGGCCTTGGAAGCCAACTGTGCAAGACATAAATTTCACCATAGAAATGAAAAAAAAAAAAACAACAACAAAACAAAAAAAAAACCAAACATCTATTTTGAAACTCTCATCAGCTGTCCCGGCAGCTTGTAAAAGAGATCAGACATGCAGCTCACTGCTGGTGTTGCATTCTGATGGCACAGGGCTGGCAGGGTCAGTCCTGCTTTCTGCAACATGAGCATTTGAATCTGCAATTCTTTTCCCATTTTTGTCAGGGCACTTCTCCACACAGTCCAGGATTTTCAGTAGGAACACACACGTGGGCATGCAGGTGTTTGTGTTCATGCAGCTCTGCATGTTTGCACCTGTTGCATCAAAGTTGTTTGGTTTTTTTTTGTTTTTGTTGTTTTTGTTTTTTTGGTTTTTTGTTTTTCTTTTTTTTTTTTTTTATTTTGCCTATAGGAACAGAAATCCCTGATTATTTGAGGAAAAAAAAAGAAGCCAAGGTATGTAACCCTCCCTTCTGGTTTGATTACATGCTGCATAAAGTGGGAAGCTGTTAAATAAGAAAGCAGCACCTCCGTTCTGGTTGTCTTATCCTCTGAGGGCTCCAGAGTTAATTCTGCTTGGTTCCCCCTCCTTCAGCCCCATCAGCAGGGCTCATTCTGGTGCAGATTTCAGCCCACACAGGGTGGACTCCTCTGTATCCCTGCTCCCCCCTCAGTCTATTTAGTGGCCTCATGATGAACACTGTGAAAAGAAAATGGACAACGAAAGTTTATATCTCCTCGAGGCAAGAGGAAAATTAAATAATAATGTAATGTAAAAGATTGATTAAATTATCCTGAGTTTTTCAAGGCACAAAACCATGGCTTTCACTACTGAAAGGTTGTATGGGTGACTTTCAGGTCAGCTGGGACGTCCTAAAGCATCTCTTCTGCACCAGAAACTGTATTTACATGAACTTCTCAGAATCTTCTGTTCGTACCATACAAAAACATTCAGAACCCAGATAAAAACATGTACAAAAATTCATCAATTTGCATCAGTAAAAGTCATCTGAACAGGGACAAAACTTTTCTTTTTTGACATTGGCATTTGAAAGCTGGCATTTTGACATTGCCACCAACTCCAGCTACATTTTGACTTAAATTGGTAAATGAATACAAAGCTGAAGGGATTAAATAATCTAAAAATTAAACACTTGAAGTAACATAGCAATGTATGGTTCCATGCATTATGTTAATGTTTGGGCTTTAGCTTTTTTAAGCTATTGTCTTTTATTGCTTTTTTAGATAAATGGTCAGTAGATAATTACCTTTATTTGTTAAGAAAAGCTCTTTTGTGCTCAAGAAATAGTTCTACCCTAGGATGAATGGGCAATTCAAAATCACATTAATATACTCACTCTTGTAAAGTTCCAGACTAGGTTAAGGAGGGTATCAGGGTGGAGATTCAGGAGGTTTTTTTGAGTGGGAGAAACTAGATAAAATTTCAACCTACAGAAGTATGCCACAAAAATATGAGTGATTTGCAATCTGATCCCAGAGCAAAGCACATAACTGCAGTTCCCTGAATTGAAAATACAAGCTGTTTCTATTTTACTGGGCATTTATGAGGTAGAAGGAACCATCAAGGATGCTACAAAACAGAGTTTGGAACATTTAAGTCACATAAGCCACAGTCACAACTGCAAGAAAGTGATTCCTATGGTGTTTTGGAAGACATATTTTATCTTTTTCATAACATACTGAAATTATACTTTGTCCCTTCCCTGCACCTTTGGATATGATGCTGCTTTTTATATTTCCATGGCTGGGACTTAAAAAAAA
>VWZN01020127.1:0-10401 GCA_013396955.1 Regulus satrapa | reverse complement strand
GTTTTTTTTTTTTTTTTGGGCTGGTTTTTGTTTGGTTGGTTGTTTTTTGGTTTTGGTTTTTTTTTGAGAAGCATTTTCCAAATATGCAGGAAGATTGCATAGGTGATTTCTGTGTGCTCCAGAACAGCTCCACCATGGCAGTACATCCAACATGCCTCTAGCTTGGCAAAATCCCTGCTGTGGACCAAGAAACTGAGTTTGGGAATTCCACCTCTTGTCAAAGGTCACCTCCTGCCTCCATAGCAGTAACTTCCTGGTGACTGTCTCTTGCTTTACTCCCAAAGACCCCAAAATCTGAGCTACTGGGTCAGCATCCAAGACCTTGCAGCTCAGGCTTCCAACCCTGCTCACATAAAGGACAACATGCAGAACTGGTCATGATATAAACATATCATTAGAGAAAATAAAGTCTTTCTGGAAAGCCCATAGTGATTTCCTGCTTCTAAAAGAAGAACTGGTTTGGAAAACCTTTCTTACCTTTCTTCTTTACTTTCATGAATAAAAAAAAAAATAAAATAAAAAAAAATTTAAAAAAGCCTTAACTTTACTGTATTTATTTTGTCCTAAAATAATTAAAAATCATTAGTTTCCCCAAAGTGAACTCTGAATCTGAAACACGATTATAAAACAAGCTGCCACAAATGTCTTTAAGAGCCTGAAAAATCTGAAATCTGAAAGAACTGGATTCCTTGGTTCCCTCTTTGACCAGGTGCTTTGGAACTGATTTTGCAGCAGGAAGGCAAATTCTCTTGAATATCCAAACCCCTTTGAAAACAATGGGGAAACTCCCTTGTTTCAAATAAGGCCCTCTACTATCAGATCTGGTTTTTTTATATATGTGTACACAGACACAGACCATGAGAAAAACTGCACAGAATTAAATGGGATGGACTAGGATGTAGGTGATGTCTAAAGTGTCTCCTGTGCAGTCTCTAAACCTGCTGTGTCCCTTGCAGTGCAGAATATTCAGCACATAAAAATAAACTTTCTTCCCTTTTTTTGTTCAGATGTTTGCAGGTCACCTTTCCACTCACTGGGAGAACTGAAACTTTTTTTTTTTCTCCAGTCATGTTCCATCTATCACACTGTACATCGAGAGAGGCGGGAGCAGATGTGTCAGACACAGAAAATGAGAGACAGAACAAAGAGAAATAGGCCCCTGAAGGAAAGAAAGAGAGAGGTTCTGAAAGCAGAAACAGAAGAAGTGAGAGAGATAAGGCACCCTAAAATAGACATAAATCAACAGAAAATCAAGTCCTTTAAAGCAGAAAATAAAAAATCGCCCTAAAGAGAGAAAAGCATCAAGGGACATCTGTCGATCAGAAAGACATACATGTTTTCAAGAATTTTAATATTGTTCCAGCCACAAGATGAAAATTTATCTGTATCATTAATGAACATCTCGCTAATCAGCCATTTCAGGTGCAATGTTTAACACAGATCACAGGATGAACAGCCTCTCCTCCAGCTCATCAGCCTTATGGCTCTATCCCCACCTGGGAAAAGAGAAAGGAATATTCAGTATGAGACACATAAAGACCTAGTAAAAAGTTGATTGGAAGGACAGCTTTTGGTTACTAGATAATATTTGATTTACTGTCTAAAAACCATTTTAGCACAACCCTTCAGATATTCTGCCATCCACTGTAATTTCATCTATGATAGATTGCAAGGTTTCCCATAAAATGACAAGGAGCAATTGCAATTGAATGAACCCAAACTCAGCTGAATGGGTCATCTGAGGCTGCTGGAAGTGCAAAGAGCAAAGGGACGATGACAATGCACTGAAACAGATGCTTTTTTTATTCAGCCAGATGTCCAAGATCATCTGTTGTTTAACCACCTGCAGATCTGAAGCTCTGAAGTGGAGTAAGCCTTGGGTGACCACTGTTCCTTTATTCAGAACCCATTCCAGCTGAAGACTGTCACCAAAGTTTAACAGGTCCTTGAGCTGGGTAAATGTGCTCCTTCCTCTCCTTTTACCTTGTTTTTTCATCCAGCCTGAACTTTCTCACAGTTATTTTAGGGGGTTTGTTTGTTTGTTTGTTTGTTTGTTTGTTTGTTTTCACTCACCTGCACCATTTTCTTAGATACCTGTTCCCAAAACAGAAGTGGAGGATGACGAAGGGTAATGACCTGTATATCCTTAATTTTAGGTTCTATTTAAAGTCAACTTGTCAAGTTGCAGATGACAGAGGACCTCTGAAGGATAGAGACGTGTCATTAGGCAGTGCTGAGGAGCAGCTGAAGGTAAAGAAGCAAACAGATATTTAAAAACAGAAGAAAAACTGGACCTTCACTTTTTGAAGTGTTGGGGTTTTTTAGCTCAAATGTCCTTGTCTTCTTGTTGTGTGTGTTGCATTACAAAATATATTCTTGACGGAGCTTGGGACTTGGAGACAGCAGCTACAGAGTTGTTGAAATAATTGAAAGAATGGTTCAAGCAATGCTTGGCAGCATTGACTGCCAGCTCTAAGCAAATATGTATTTACTAAATGTCAGTAATAAGCACATTATAAACCATGGAACAATGAAAGAATTGATCATTAAATTGAAGATATGTATTTATTTATCAGTACTGGAAAAATCCTGAATGTCCTTGAAAGAATAGAAACTTGGAATTTCTATTCTCTTAGATGTTCCATGCCAGGCTTTGGCAGAGCAAGGAGGAGGGAGAATAAAGGTCACTTTCAATCTGCTTCTTATTCATAACGTTCAGCTTGAAAACCTGGCCGACCTGGCTATGATGGGTTGTTAAATGGATTGGCCTAGGGCAAGAAAAGGAAAGTAAGTGTACTCTGAAAGTTTTGGGAACTTGGAACAGGGATTATTCCATCTGTTTAATGGCAGGACTGATACAGTGTGGTTGATGAATGATGGAAGTGCTTTTTATCACTGTGGTGTTAATGACATAATGAAGGTCTTTTAAGAGTGCAAATGTGGTATTCTATAAATCTGCTCCTACACATTTTCCTTCATTTATCAATTATTAAGGGGATTTTCTCCTTCTGTTCTAGAAATTGCTGCAGAGCTACTGCATTGATTTAGAAGAGCTTTTAGCTGCTTTGATGTCTATTATATTTTACCACAATGGTGAGCTGGGTTTAATTCATTACATATTCTGTTTAAAAGGTTTCAATATTGATAAAATCTGGGCAGATAGGTATGTAATAAATTTTCTTATTTTAATAGGATTATTTCAGAGAACAAAGTGTGAGAAAAAAACTTGTACTAGACTTATACTTGATAATCAGTTTAACCCTTTTGAGGATATAACTCCTTGCAATCTGTTAAGCAGACAAGAGAGAGAGAAGACCCTTACCCCCACATCCTTAAAAAAAGATTTCTACTTGTTCCACTTTTCAGCTGTTAAAAGTAATTTGTTGAGAATTTTAGCAATCTGAAGGATCTTAATCCTTCACAATTAATCTTCCCTAAAATAGAAATAAAGTAAAAGAGATGGGTTATTTCCTAATCACTGAAGATTAGTTTTCCTTTTTCTTGATCTTGCCTTTTAATTCCCACTTTCATTTATTTAATCTATCTTTTCCTTGCTTCTTTCAGCATTTCTAGGCAATACTTAATAACAGATGGCACACCAGTCTGAAATGGGCTATTTGGACTGTATTTGGAGATTAAAAGATGATATGAATAGTGGTTGTGCTTCTTTTTACAGCCAGATCAGAAGAATGTGATGCAGTTGCTGACACAGTCGCCTGGTGTTATTAGGGAGACTCTTGAGTGCCTTTCAGGAGACACCTGCTCTCCAGCTGTGAAAGGGCTCAGGGGCCCTGTGGGTCCTGCGTCAGCCCTGACATCCCAGTCCCCGTGTTTTGGAAAGTTTAGGGCAACTAAAATGGCTCTGGGTAGAAGCAAGCTCAGCTCAAAGCGGAGATTTTATTCTGAGTTAGAAGCAAAACATATATATTTGCAAATGGGCTTCATGCCCCAACTCTCATCAGTCAGTAGAGACTTGGTAGGACTCAGGAACTCTGGAGTCCAAGGAGCTACTATGGTGATGAAAATAACCACTCAGGGTATGAGGAACCTCTAAAACTTCATTGATTTTATTCTGTGAATCTCACTGGCAATAAAAGAACTTAGACATCCACCTGGTGATGTAGGCACTGACATTTAAGTGACTACAAACTCGACCTGAGTATCAGTCACAATCCCCCACAGATTTTAGCAAGGTATGAACCATTTAAGCACAAGCATAGACAACAAATTTCAGTTCCTATCATCAGGTCTGTAGAATTTGGACCAAGATAATTCCAGTGACTTTCCTGTCTCATCTGTGCTGTCCTCTCCACAAGCACGGAGATAAGAAGGTACCCAGATAACTTTGGTGTCTTGGTTTTAAAGGACAAGGGTGTCTGCTAAGGAAAGGGGGAGCCTCCTTCAGAATGGAAAATGTGACATCCCTCCCTCATAATTATTACAATAAAAAGTCTGTTTCAACTTAATAATGCACAATCATTATTTTAAAACAGTTTTTAAGTCATACCTTTTACAGTCTTTCAGAAGTGCCTATTGCTGTGTACATGCAAAACAAATAGTGCAGAAAAATATGGAAGAAAGTAATCCTTATAAAAAACATTCTCTTTTAGTCTAGTTTTCTAGCAACTGCTTAGTGGAGCAAAGGCTGAGTTCAGTTCTCAGTTCTGACATTTTCTACAATGCCCCTTTTTAAGCCAAAATTCAGCAGCTGTATTTATGATTGAAAAATCAGAGTGTGGGTCAGGCACTGTAATCACACAGCTGAGCTAATGGCTTTGCTGCATAAAAAGGGTTGTGGGTAATGTATTAAAGAGTCATTATGGGTTTGGAATAAGTTGTCAGATGAGATCATTCAAATAAAATCATAGCAAAAAATCCCTTATCAGCTAATTCAGAACTTTCCAGGCTTCAAATATTTTCCTGTAGCTCATTTCCTTATTGAGGTCTTGAAGCTTTCACATCTCAATCTCTCCTGCAAATAGAAGCCATCTAATTTTCTCATTTCAGTCTCTTTGAGACCACTGTCAGGCAATCCCGTGGCACACAGGATTCAGGCCCCAAAATGGGCATACCACCATGATGGAAAAGTTATTTTTATGATATTACCAACAGACTGACAGGGAGGCAAACTGCAATAAAGAGAAAAGTTCCAGTGTTATTTTCAGTTGGCATTTGCAACCGGGTTCATATGCTTTGGGTGAGTTTGATACAAACTACTGCATTTTTGAAAGATAAACTGATATGAGCCTGGAAATCTCTTGTTTCCTGTTGCTAATTGAGATGGCACAAGACCAATAATCCAGTTCTTGTGTCTGGAGCAATTCTGTACACAGGCCACAGCAGTGTGAGTCTCTGTTAAACGTGTCCTGGTGGGCTGATTTACCTCACTGAGTTTGGAAACTCAAAAATGGTACCACTGAGACTGACAGCCTTCAAAGGGCTTAGGTGAACCAGCAGATCTGTTGCCCAGAGACACCTCCTGCAGCACAAGTGAGAGGAGGAAGACTGAAGTCAAAAAATCACACTTGGAAAATCTCTGAGCGGGGTACATAACACAGCTCCCTCCATAGCAAATGTCAACGGGTCTGACATTCATTTTGTCCAATCCCCAATTTATTAATTGCTCTCTTAGTGAAGATACTGCTGGCAATCCCAGCACAAATGCTGAAGAGAGTAAAAAAGATGGCACATGAGAGGTCTGTAAGTATAATCACTTTGGAAAGTGAATGATTTAGGAAAGGTGTGTCCTCATGATTTTAAGGTGGGGTGGAATCCTGGATTACAGTTTCTGTGCTCTGACACAGATAAATAGGACACCTCCATAAGGCTCTTCTATCTACAGAAGGATAAGAGGATTTCCTGGTCCGGGACAAGCAATGGAACTTTGTTGTCTTCCAAGGTTTCCCTAATAAAAATTCATCCTTTTATTATAAAGCCATAATTTTCCTGCAAATCCTTTTTCTACACTTTCTGGACTGAAAAGTTCAAAAATTACTGGATGATTTGACGCATTAGAATATAGATTGTTTTTATAAAAGACTCAGGTATAAATGGAATTGAATGTGGAACAGTGAATATGGAAACAGATGTGGAAATTTTGACTCATAGACCATTATGATACTACAGCTAGGACAGAACAAAAAGAGGTGGCTGAGATAACAAATATCACTGTCTAGAGAAAAGCTTTTACAGAAACTTCCCATTGTTACTATACAACATAAAGTGATTGTGCAGCAAACATTAATAAAAAAGATACTCCAGGCTAATAAAAATAAAGAAAAAAATAAGGACATGTGGGATCTTCTCAGTGAACCCAGATACCTACTGGGAGAAGGCAAGCAGAGTCATTAGAATTATTTGTTCATCATTATTACTTATAAGGAAGTTCATCATTGTGTGTCTATATATTTAGGCCCTGTGGTTTTAGTGCTTGAAAACAGCTGCAAAATTCAGCTGAGTTTCGCAACAGACCCCAGAAAAAATCAGCCCCTGGCAGTCAAACTAGCTGTTTCTAAGAGAAGTTCAAAGAAGCAGTCATTAAGGAAAATGTCAGTTCTAAATTTATTTTCCCTGTTTCTTTCCTCTTTGTCATCTGCTATGAATTGGTCCCCAATGGCTTTGCCATTTCAATTTCATCTGGACACAGATGTGATCATCTGTGGACAAGTCTTTCAGAGCACTCCCTTGGCAAGGACTTCTGCACATTCAGGACTGGGTAAGAAAAACTGTAATTCCAGGATTTATGTGTTTTTTTATCAAGATGGGTGTTTTCTTTATAAGAGGATTTGCAGCACATTCAGTCAGATATGATGATTTATAAATGTCTGAGTAGGTTGCTGGTGTGGGAGAAACACTGGAATACACAAATACCAGAAGGAAGGAATTGTGACCTGAGTTTAGATTGATCTCAGGACATCTCAGTTCATGCTGTTTAATTGCACGGACTTTTAGGTAATGATGCCCAAGCTACAGCTGGCTAATTCTTTTCATTCCAGTCAGGACTTCAACTTGAAGCTCTGCTTTTATTACTAAACACCCTCAGAAATGTAGTTCTTAGTCCCTCTGTTTCTAATGAGGCCAATACGTCACTTGCCTGTCTGGAAAACCTGCAGGACAACATAGACTTCTAAATCTTTCTTCATTCAGCATAGTTTCCTCAGACTGAGTCTGTTTTCTAAGGACTTTATGTAGCTCAGGGCACTAGAAGAGACAGAGAATGGCTGTCAGTGCAATGGCAGCAGTCAAACACTTTCTGCTCTTCCTGATCCAGCAGTTGTCTGCAAGTGGGAACTCCAGAACTTTTATCATTAACAAAGACAGAGATCACACTGCCCACTTAAATTTATTCCTCTATTTATTCAGCCCTCTGCACAAATACAAGCATATATTTACACATCTCCATATTAATATGTATTGATAAGCACATTTAACTCTTGTATGGCATCTAAATTTGTGTTTATCCAAGCACTGCAGAAAATGAGCTCATCAGGGCTCACCTGTCCTCTGCTGAGAAATATTTTTAGAAATTCCAAGGAGCCTTGAACAACAGCAGATTTTAAAAACCACAGATCAGCAAAACTACAAAGCCCAAGAGCCCCTTTGTTTTGGGATGTTCCCACCTGAAGGTCCATCCAAATTTTCTTGGTGTTTAAAATCTATTGCATTAAAACTTCAGATTACATCCAAGAGTGCCTAAACTTAGATCTCTTCCATTCCTGTTTATAATTTGCATTTTATAAAAAGGCAACAAAATAAGACATAGAGCAATCATAACAAATAACTGCATGTCTAATTATAGGTGACATTAATCTCAATTTTAGTAATATGCCTTCTGATTTTGCTGTGATTTACATAGTGTCAATCATCAGGCTGGCTATTGATCCATCACATCAATAAAGCAGATGCTGCAGACTCATTTATTACTCACAGGATGAAGTTCCTAAGGGACTCACATCATATGTGTTTTTACCAATTGAGCAGACAAAATAAGTCAGTGAACAGAACAGGACTAAGTTAAAATCCAGAAGTTTCAGGCACTTGTTTCAGGCTGTTATAAAGATTGATGCTACCCTCCAAGATGAGCTTCCTCACACAACCAAAAGAATTAATACAGGGTTTAGGACTTGTATGCAAATATTTTGCAGTCCTCCTAGTAAGGCAGAATATCAAATTTAATGTTAAAGAACAGAAACAGGTTTATGAGAACAGTCTGTTAAGATGCAAAAATAATTTTCAAATGTTGTCCTCTGCTCCTCATGCATTTCTAAAACAACAAGCTGAAAAGGGCTGATAATCATGAAACTGCATTAAATGTTCTATGAGATAAGTCAAATACTTTTCAGAAATTCTAATAAATTCGCTTCATAATTTATTAGCTTATTCTACCCTGTGGATCTCATTTTTACCTATTAGAGAACTTGTCTAAGATCAGACAAAAGTACTTTTCTGTTCTACTTGCATGCTGAGTGGGATTCATTATTAAACACTGTGCTAGATTAATCTGATTCGGGAAAAATAAATAAAGATGTAAGAGATGCCTTTATAAAGATAACTGAAGTTAGATAACTGGAAGAACAAGCCTAGTGGAATAAAACAGAAGCTTGTGAATTTTTATTTTCTCTTTCCCAAAACTTTTCCTTTGAAGGCAGTGCAGAATTGGTTGATTGAACTGTCCAGCTGTCAGACTTGAACTATGTAGCATGCAATGCCCAATATATTTCTTCATTTTCCTTAAGTAAACCAAAAAGTCAAATGGAGCTCATTTCAAAAAAGACCTTTGCAGCACAACTCTGGCACTTAAGAACATCATTCTAGATCCTGAAATTCTTCAGACTCACAGTAAGATCCCCAGAAATCCTCCCTAGAACCACCTGCATCTCATTCCAGTGTTGAGTAAATCCAAATCATTCTCCTGTAAGAATCCAGCTGGATTTATAGAATCAATTGAAATAACTGACCCAACCACAGCAAAGGTCAAACTTTTAGAGATGTGGTCAGAGAGAGATAACGTGTGTTGCTTCTTTACAAAGGGCAATCTTTAGTTCAAAGGCTGCAGTTCTGTTCATTGGGTTGGGATCATGGACCATGTGTTTGTCTGGTGCCCAGGGTCTGTCAGCACATCCCAGAGACTGTCAGTGCATCCCAGAGACTGTCAGTCAGTGCCAGAACCACCCTTAGGGCTGGGGACAGAGAGGCTCAGAGCTCCTGGGGGGTGTCAGATGCCCAGAGAGGCTTTGGGGACGTGCTGGGTGCCCAGGGTTTAACAGCACGCTGTTGCATGGCAGGGACAGGGCCTCAGGAGACTTTGCTCGGGCATCTCTTGTCCTTTCATGGAGCACAGCCCAGCAGGAGATGACCACCAGGGTGGCTTGGGCTGCTCACTTTGCCAGAAGAGCCCCAGGGAGCTCCTGCCCAGTGGTGCTGTACTTGGGGTGATGATGGTGAGAACGCGCTGAGGGCTGGGGTGAGCTCTGGGGCTTGTCAGCTGGGTGACGAGGCTCTGGGGCTGTGACATCACAGAGGATGGGTCACTGTGGGCTCTGTCCCCAAGCATGGGTCACAGTGGGCTCTGTCTCCAAGCACAGTGCCAGGCAGCCCCACTGCAGCTGGACTTGGGTGGTCTGTGCTGGCTTTTGGGCCCATTCCTGCTTTGCCAAGAGACCCCCTGGGACCTTGTGCCGTGGGTTTGGACTTGGTGCAGGGATGCCCAGAACCCACTGAGCAGGTGGAAGGGTTGAAGTCTGGGGCTTGCCAGCTCTGGTGGCTGTGACATTCCAGAGAACAGGTGACAGTGGGAGCCATCCTCAGGGACAGCACCAGACAACCTCCCTGCAGCTGGACTTGGGCAGCTGGTGAGTGCACAGGGAGGGCTGGGATGGATGGGGAATGGGACAGGTGCCCAGGGGGGCTCTAACTCTGAGTGAGGGCTGGGCTCCCAGGGCAGGGCAGAGTGCCACTCTTGGGCTGGGAGCAGAAGGGCTCAGGGCTCCAGTGGTGGCAGAGAGGTTTTGGGGATGTGCCAGGTGCCCCTGGCTCTATGGAATGCTCCAGCATGGCAGAGATAAGGCTTTGGGAGACTCTGCTCAAGTGTCTCTTGCCCTTTCATGGGGATGATCATCGGGGTGGCTTGGGCAGGATGGGCCCTGTGCTGTCTCCAGCCTGGGACTGCAGTCCCTGCAGGCTTGTTCACCCAGTCCTGCTGGATAAACTTTGCTCTCATCTCCTCCAGGCCATGGCTGCAGCAACCACGTTCTTTGTGGTCCTGCTGACCACCCTGCTCAAGCACACACAGGACCTGTGGATTGATATGGCCATGATCCAGTGGATGCAGCTGCACGAGGAGTTTCTGTGTCAAGAGCTGATGAAGCTGCTGCAGGAGATTAAGTGGAGCAGGTCCCTGCA